>PVKH010011186.1:0-17874 GCA_004027955.1 Chaetophractus vellerosus | reverse complement strand
GTCACTTTCTCCAACACTCTCTGTCATACTTTTTGGTGATTTCAGTATACGTATAGACTGTCCTTACATTACCCTGTCCTCTCAGGTCCTTGAAACTCTTCCTCTTATTTCTGTTGTCCTTAGTAATAGTCCCCTGATTCTTAGCATTACCATCTTCATAATCTTAAACATCCTAGTCTCTGATCACCAGCAATGATCTGTCGTTTCATTCCTCTTAGTAATCAGACTCCTAATATATTTTGACCCACCAAGAACCACAGTCGTTTATCTTGCCACCTTCTCTGTGTCCCTTACCCTCCTGATGTCCTCACTCTTCCATACTTATCTTAAATCCCACAGCCTCAAATTATAATTACTCTCCTCAGTAGATCCACCCAGCTCCCTTGTGCTTCTTTCACTTCATTGTATTCATTTGGCTAAACCATGGATTAAATCTAACTATCAGTTTATTCTGTGCCTACATTCTTGCAGCTAAAGGTGGCTGGAGAAAAATACCCAACATGAAAACTGGTTTCACTTGAATTCATGACCACTAACCTCAAGTGGAAACACAGTGCTGCTGGGCAATTCCACTATTTTTCTCTAGTGGACTCGGTCTTCTTGTCTACGCGACTCTTCCATGCCTTATTCTCCTCCCTTAAATTTCCAAAACATTTTTTCCATCTTTCCTCTTTAGTCAGTGATCTCGCTTTTTGTTTCCCCATGAAAATAAAAATCATCAGAACCAGCCAACGCCCATGGCTTCTAATCTATCTACATGTATACCCATTTGCCTGCCTTCTCTCCTAATACCCCAGCTGTATTCTCTGTGTTCTTCTCTAAGGGCAACCCTTCCACATGTGAGCGAGAATCCAGTGCCTCTCCTTAATTCAAGAAGAGGACTTCAGCCATCCTCTCCTTTCTCTTCTGTACTTTCCTTTTTTCTATTTGATCTTTCTCATCACTGTAAAGACATTTTGTAATATTACCCATCTTTAAGGGGAAAAAAGCAATAGCAAAAGAAAACAAAGAAAACCTCTCCCTGTGGCTAATGTATCATTTCTCTGCTTTTCTTTAAAGCAAAATTCAACAAATAGTTTGCCTATCTTCACTGCTTCTAATTCCTCTTCTGATATCCTCGCTTGAATTCCCTCCAATCAGGCTTTTATCCTGCCAAAATAAGCACTTGTCAAGGTCATCAGTGACCTCCCTATTTCTAATCCAATAATCAGTCCTCTCCTTAGCCAGGCTCTCAGCATCATTAGCACAACTGATCACTTTCCCCTTCTCCAGGTAGTGGCTTTCTGGACAGCTGTCTCTTGACTTTCCTACTTCCTCACAAGCTACTGTTTTTAGTCTTTTTGGGCTGGTTTCTTTTTATCCCTTAAATTTTGTACTTTCAAATGCCCCAAGACTCAGTATTTCAATAACTTTCTTTTCCCTCAGTTCCTACATAACTTCATGCAGTCACAAGACTTTAAATGCCATTTTTATGGTGATAACTCTCAAATTTATATTTACATAAACTTATATCTATCCAACTGCCTAAATGCCGTTTCCACTTACGTGTCTAAAATGGAACTCCTTTTCTCCCCCTAGATTTGCTTTTCCTACAGTTGGACCCATCTCAATAAAAATCTCCAGTTTTCCTTAAGGTCAACTTGTACTTATCTTTTGCTTTTACACACCACATTCATTTCCCCAAGAAATCATATTGTTTTGACCATTAAAGTGCATCTAGAAGCCACCACCTCTGCTGCTAACATCCTGGCCCAGCCATCGTTCTCTTTCCAGGATTATTGCACAAGCCACCTAATTGCTTTTATCTCTATTTCCCCACTATTCTATTTAAAATATACCAGTTCTTATCACTTCCCTGCGCAAAAACCTTCAATGGCTTTCCATCTTGCTGAGAACGGTACTAGTTTTTATTCATATTTGTATTCTACCTTATCTCTGGCAACCTTCGTCACTGCCATTAACTCCCCAGCACACAAGATAGAAACCTGTTTCCACAAGTTTTTATTTGGTTTCCCAATATCTTAAAAAACTTGACTCCTCTAATCAAGATGCCTACCATATTCTTATATGTTTGTTAAGTTTTTTATTATTTATATGCCTTGATTATTTAGCTTACTCATGCTCTATCCTTCATGTGTAGAATGGGGATAAAAGTGTCTCTCTTTTTATGTTAATGATGTAAAATTAGGTGACGAATAAACTATTGCTCACTATTATAATAAATGATAAGTAAGCTCTTACTATTATTGTGGGTAATAAATAAATAAATTGGAACTTCTTTTCATGTACCTTAAACCCTTGCCACCCAATTCCAACCAAAAGCATGACTGGGAGAGATAATACTCAATATTGGTATTTCTTGATCTTTTTTCATTATCCACATACACACACAGCCTTTTGAGACTTTTTTTTCCTAGTAGCCACCATCACCCATTAAATTTTAATACCACAGGTATACTGCACATCAGTTTATGTACTCTGACCCTTTGGAAGTCCACGAATCATTGTAGTAGCTAAGGGTTTTCAACCCACAACAACCAGTTTCACCTCTTTGAGGGCCATATCGCTCCCAATGGGAATGCATGCTCTGTGGAGAACCCCCGTGGCATCAATTCCTCAGAGATGCCGTCAATTCTCATGACTTGATCACTCCAAACCTTCAGTGAGCTATGTTTTTAGAATACACTGTTTCATGTCTCATATACTTTATTTTTATTGAATTATATTCAGGCATCATGCTCTTGGCTTACACTGAAGAACATTATAAAAGCAAAAACAACAGAATCCCCAGAATTCAGTCCCATCTTACTGTAGAGTGGTCGAGGATGTGTTTTGCTGAACTACGTAGTGTCATTTAAAGGAACCAAGATAGGAAATCCCCTCGGGTAGAGAAGTGAGTGCCCTGGACAATGCTAATAAACAAGCATTTAATTAAAATAATTTAATATTAAATGAAGATTCTTGAAATTCCTGGATACTATTTATTGAATGGAGAGGTTGAAATCTGAATAGAAGGATCTAAAGTCTAGAACAATTCATCTTAGGCCAATATTACAAACCTCAACAAACCCCATTGCCAGCACTGCACGCTCAGAAAAGATACCGACAGTAAAAGAATCCATTCTTCTCTGTAGGCGGTTTAGATAGTACCTTATTACCTGTTGGAGCATTACCTGCCACATATACTCTCTAAATAGATTATCAATGTCTTCCTTCAATACAGTACTCTCCCTTAAAAACAAAAATCTCTAGTAAAAATATTTTCTTAATTTATTGCATTTCCAGTACTGTGTTAGCATCCATTATAGATTGTTATCCTGTGTATTCTGCCCAGTTGGACCGCTCCCTAACTTGCTTGTATTTTCAGATTTCAAGTCCAGTAGTAGATGAGCTCCTCCTGAGCATATCACTAGGTTTGATCTTTCGAATCATGAATTTCATGACTGATTTATTTCTCTCTCTGCATTGCCTGGCTGGGCTGAAGCTCAGAGTCGAATTTGCAACATACCGCTAGCAAGGTTTACAGAACATTGCATATTTTCATTAAAATATGTTAAGACATGTAGAGTGCTTTTTAAAAAGTACCTGGAACCACAAAGACATTTCAAAAATATTACTAATATTAGTAGTAGCAGTAGTTGATGCGGCTGTTGCTATTTTGGTATTGTTCTTTAGGAAAAATTAGATGAAATTATTTTCCTTCCCATCAAGTTTCTTTTTTTTCCCCTTCCTATCATACTTTATGTATCTTTGTAAACTATCCCATAGCCTTCTTAGAATGAGGTAGCACATAATTAATAAGAAAATATTTATACTTTATTCTTCAAGGAAGCTGACATAACATTTTGACTCAATATTTGCTTTTTTCAATTAAGCTATTTTTTTAAAAGTTATCTAAATAAATTCTGAAGCATTCAGATATCTGAAAGACCTAGATCACAAATGTCAAGAACATGTTTCAACTCTCAAGAACTATTAATATAAGGTATTTTATATGTCAGATTTCCAGTATATGCTTTATAATTCAAATGTAAGGTAAAAATTCATGAACTATTGACTATAAATAATGTAGTCAAAATATGAGAGCCAATAAAATCTGAAGAGAAAATGCTACAAATGAAGACAAATTAAAAAACGGTTATATATTTTGTATCATCATTTTCATTGCAAATGGAGAACTGGTATATGCAATTCTAAGATTACAAAGAGATTGTCATCCAAGGAGAAATCTCAAACATAAAGCAAGGCAATTTAATAAAGATTGTAAGTGGAAAAAGTAATGACTCAACCGCACTAAAAAAAATACAGCCATCATGATTCAAATATTCTTCCAAGCATCTCTACTGCTCTAGCAACATTATATATTCTGAAATTCTTAAGAAAGCCTTGGTTTTTATAAATGAAAGGACATTATTTTTATACAGTAACTATAAATGACTGCCTAAATCTCCAAAACATATAAATATGCTCTGTTGGAATCTGATACCCATCAAGAACTTGATGTAAAGAGTATGGTGCTTCCCAAGCACAATTATTTAGCTTTTGCCTCCTTTGTTTTCTCTGAGTTTGGTTTTCTCCCAATGATGCAGAGTCAGTCCTATGGAAGACTGCTCATGACTAGGAACCCTGATTATTTTGCCATTTTGTTAATTAATTTGCCCTCTATACTAATAATTTTGATTACTGAACATATCTTTTAGTAGTTACTAATGCCACATATTATTATTTTGCTTTTTTCTTAAGATTAGAAAATTGTCTTTACCAAATATTTTAACCATTCCTTAATATCTTTACAATAAATAAGTCAAAATGCAATGAATATTACAGTGACACGAAATTCAACCATACTAAATCATCATTACAAAAAATAATCTTATCTCATATTCGTTCAGTTATGACCCTTCTGTACATCTTTGGGTTAGGATAATGAAATTGGAGAGCCTCTTAACTTAGAATTTTCTTATCCTGTTTTTTTTTTTTTAGCCTTCTTCACCCATTTGTCAAATGATTCTAATTTATTACTAAGGCAAGAGCCCCAATAACTCTATTGTCTTCTTATTCTCTAATGGTTTGAACAATATTTACTGCACAAATTATTAGTTATATTCAAAGAATTTTTAAATATTAATCAACATTTTTATGTCAAAGGGAAGAAATATAAAAAGGAAATTATCCTATATTTGAATTTTAAAAACTAGTTTCCTTTCCATAAAAAGAGGAGAAAAATGGTACTCAAAGAAATTAAAATTAAATGTGCCTTTTTTATTATGTTGCAACAATGTGAAACCATTTAGTGTTTTTAAATGTCTTTATTGCCTTTCCTGGAGGAAGATTTATTTTACTAAAACTTTAGATTAAGAAAATGAATAATAAATTTTGGTAAGGGTCACAGCATTTATATTGGGATAAAAAAAAGGCATGAATGTTGCAAGCAATGCTAAACTCAGTATTATAAGCATTCTGATGACATGTTAGATTATAAGCAATTCCCTATAAATTAAGTAGGAATTGGCTATGCCTAATATCCTACGTTATATGGTTTTCCTGTAACAGGAAGAACAAGGCAAGGTTAGCTAGACAAAAGATGGAAAATTGCATCTGAATATATGCTCAAGGAGAGTCACTGCTTTCGCAGAAAAAGAAAAATTTCTTCTCTTCTCACTTTAAACTTGAACAAACTTCATGTCTTTATAATTAACCTATTGGTAATGTAGGCAAAAGCATTTATGTGATGCATAATTGTTACTGAATAATTGTATTTAATCTTCAGCAGTTACTAATACACACAACCAGTCAGCACATGAATAATGTGCTTTACACAGAATAATGTCTTCATAGTACATTATCAATTGTCACGTCATATTTAAAGAAACTCATTCTTTACTTATTAGATGTACTTACAAGTACTCACACAATTTAAGGATTGTCATTTCATGGGGTACATTTTTACGATTTGATAAATTCTTATTTATATGTCTTAGTGTTAAAATACTGTGGCTCTATGTTTAATGTATTTTCTGTACAGATACACTGTGTAGTCAATGAACTGTGATTAGGGTCACTCAATATGTCCCTTGTGGCTTAACCTCAACCATTTTTTTTTTTAATTTTCTGTTTTTTTTTTCCCCCAACCATTTTTATAAGATAATGAGCACAATTATAAGTTTTAAAGCTTAAGATGAGGCAGTATTCCAAATAGCAAATATTTTGTTGTGGCTATTTTCCCAGGATAATAAGTTCTCTAATATTTGAACAAGTGTGTTTGAAATATAATATAACAAAATGTGATTTGCCTTCTATTAAATTTCTGTTCAAGGAGATGATACTAAAATATCGTCTAAAGGATTTGTATGTTTTTATTGCTTTGAAGTGTTCTATAAATTAAATGAAATGGAAATAGATATCCCTTAAAAGATTACCTACAACTTTACATTAAGTGAGATCATTATAAAGCAACAGCTCCGAATAAGAGTTTTGCTCTCTTTGAGTATCAAGGATAACTGTTTTATTAGCTTCTCTCCTTTTAGTAACACATTTCTCAGTATATATTTTGTTATGCCCGCAACAGAAGGGCATTTGTAAAATGCATTCATATATGTCATCCCATCTCTGCTCTCTTACCTCATATCCCTCCTCCTTTAGGAAACTCCTTTTCTGCCACCACTTGCAACTGCCCCTCCTTTTGCTCCCAGGGTACCTGGGTGTTGAGTGCAATATAGCACATGCCACCTGGAGCCACAGCTGTGGCTTACTTGTCACTAAGCTGTGATCTGCAGGACAAGAAAGGCTCTTTCTGCACCTAGTACTGAGCACGGTTGTAGGCTCTAATTAAATGTAAATTGAATTAATAAATGGCCATTAAGATTTCTCTTGTCTGGCTTTACTTAGAGGAGCTATCTTCAAAAAAATGATAAAACAAAATTGGTCAAAATCACAAGCTGCAACCATGTTCAAGTGTTTACTGGCCACTTTGCGCAAACATCCAGCAGATCCCGTCAGTGGACCTTTTCCAGCAGTGCCTTCTCTCTGCCCTCCCAACCCCCACTCAGGACCGTTACAGTCTGGCATCTGCCTTGCTTTGAAAGAAGCCGAGGCCTCACCTCAGGAGCTAGGCCCCTTTCCTAGTTTGCACAGCCTGGGAAACCCAGGGCGCCTGAGGGTATCTGAGGTCCCCATTGCTGCTCTGAAATGTCCTTCAATTAGGCGCTGCCCAGGTGCCATTTCCTTCCCGAATCCAGTAAGGCATTATTTGGAATAGGGGCCTGTGAAGACCATAGGGGAACAACACTCATTTCCTTTCCTCCAGTAATGGAGTAGGCCATTAAAAAATCTCATAATCATCATGCTCATTATCCCATCGTCATTATACTAGGAAGAGCCAACTGTCTAGAAAATATTTATTTATAATAGCAATACCCTCTGTAGCTTTAGTTCTTAAAATAACACAGTGAGGTAAATATTACTACCTCCATTTTACTGATGAAATAAAATTGCCCAATAGCACCTAGCTGCTAAGGTGAGGAGCCAGGATTCAAATGATGTAGTTCTAATTCTAAAGCAGGTGCACTTAGTCTCTACATTATGTCCAGATAAGATGAATTCTGTATGGCAGCTTTTAGCTGGGCCCTGATCATACTGGGACATGAAATGGCACAACAGAAGAGGAATGAAGACACACAGAAATATCCAAGTCATTCTACAAGTAACTGTCACCTTATGGAGTAGGCATAGGTGAGATTCCCAGCACCCAGCTCCAGACCACGCTGCGAACTATGTGTAAGAGGACCAGTCATTGCCGCTACTGTTATCCAATCAGGCAGTGTCTACATGATCCCAGGAGAAAACCCAGGTTATTTCCTTTTTTCACTAGTGGAAAATTCATCTGATTCAGTGAAAGCTAAAATATTAAAATGGCCAATTATGTAGTTAAATTAATTGATTTAAACTTTTATCTAGATATGTCACTTAGAAGGAATGGTCTTGTATTCCTGGTCCAAGACGATGGTCTAAACTCATTCTCAACTTAAAAAAGGATATGATCACTACAGAAAGCAAGAAAGGTGGTAAATAGCATTTGAAAAATCTCACAACTGCTTTAGCAGAACTCTAATAAGAGAAACAAAATGTTAAAGTTTACTATGCAGTTCATTTATTTAGATGGATTCTAATTCCTGTTTGGTCCACATCATAAAACCAACCTATCACTTTGAAAGAGTGGCATACAGAGATAGCAAAGTTATTCTCAGAATATAAATATCAGCAAAAGACCTTGTGTGTTTATATTTATGAATTGAGCACTTTGGTGGTTATTGGTGGGATGGGCTCATTGCTTAATTTTGAGTCTACGAACAAGTGGAGATATTATACAGAAACTAGTTCCAGAGACTGCTTTCTCCCAGGAAATGTCCTTCTGGGACGTTAGTGGAGGGAGAGAGAAAGAGCGCGTGCGCAAGCACGAGCATGGTAGAGCGACAGCAAAATGGAAAAATCTAAATCAGGGCCTGGTGATATAATGAAAACAAAAGTTTACTGAGCACAACTTGGTACTTGGAAATGTAGAGATGGAAAAAGACTTGGTCCCTATACTCAAGGAGCCCTAAACTCACAGGAGAATCAGACAGATGAAAAATAACCGCAGCACCTCTGAGGAGGAATTAATTAAATCCATGTATAACTGTTTCAAAGAAGGATATTTTTGATGAACTTTGAAAGATCAGTAAGACTTTTCTCGGCAGTAAAGGGGTTAGAAGGGCTTGCCAGGCTGAGGAAACAAGTGTTGACTCTCAGAATACATGAAAATGGCATCTCATTCAGTGAAACTGGAATGTGGGTTCAAAACAGAAGGCAGGGTAGATTTAGTTGGAATAATTGGCTTATATTCAGACAGAAAAGGGGACAGGTTGAGTTTGTAGTTTTTGTTTTGTTTTCATTTTTTCATTTGTCTTGTATTCAAATAATTGGTCATGTGGTCCAGAATTACTAAGGTGGAGGCTGTAGGAAGAGAGTGGAGCAGAGAGTCCAGAGATATATTGCAAGTCAAATCAATAGGACTTGGTGATGTAATGGAGGTGAGGGAGAAAAGGGTTTTGAAAATGACTGTAAGGTTTCCGTTTTGAAGAATTAAGTTCATGACTATGTCATTAACTGAGCTGAGTACTGAGGAGCAGGAGCAAATTTTATCAGAATGCTAATGGGAATTGGGAGTATAAAGGGAGGGAGAAGTGGCCCCATGACAAACTCTGAACACCCCTAGTGAGGACAAAACAACAGGTCAGGTAAAAGAGACAGGTGACAGTCAAGATAAGACATACTATGTTAAAAATGAATCAGTGGTCTCAAACTTCTTTCTAACCTTTGCAATGTATCTCTCAACACCTAGAAAATTAAGATTTATTTCAAATACGTTAGTATGCTATTATCATCAATCAGTGTCTAAAAGTTCCTTCTGTATGGAAGACGTGTCAAGAAACCTAACGATACAAGACACAAGTATTGGGTAGAGAAAAGTCAATAATGACTCCCAAAATTTTATGATAGAATGAATAGAAGAAAACTGGCACTACTGGTGTGGAAAGAAGAATTCCAATCCCTATTCACCATGTGAGAATTTGACTTGTTCAATATAAACAAAATGGTTTCTTAAAGAATTACCCAGAATTCCTGATGGCTAGCAAGGAGTAACTACACTGTTGATTGAATAAATAAATTCCTTGCAGAAGTGACGAAAGCTAATCTTTTCTTCCACAATTCTGAAGTTAAAATGAATTTGAAAAAGACTTAAAATTTCAGGATTTAGCACCATGAAAATATGACTAAATGGACAGAGAGAGAATTCTGAAGAACACATAAATAGAACTAAGGACATGTCCTGTGATCCAAAATGACTAAAATTATTTTTATATTCTGGCTGAGATGCTGAACAAGCATAATCTATTAGAAATCCTTTGGACTAGTCTCTGTTGAGTTTTAGCCAGTTACTCCTTACACATTTCAGGCAGCTGTTGAAATGGCTGAGAAACTGTTTCTCTTGGGGAAAGACAAAGGAAAGATTCATCTGGTTATGATCCTTTTAGTAGTTTCAGGAGTTCAATGAATTTGGACAGTTTCTTTTATGAGCTGCATATGCATGTGGAAAAACAGAGAGACCCCAATTAATCCTTGTTGATAGTTGTATAACACAGAATCCTACAATAAGGCCTGGAGGTCTGACACACAACTGAGTTCAGGAACTTATTTGGAAGGAAAATCTTAAAGACCAAAATACTACCTCAAAAGATGAGTCACTCATGTGTCAGAGACCCAAAGCCAGATGAATCAAGAAAGATCAAATGGGACTTTTTGCCCCACTTTTACCCTTGGAAAGCTTCCAAGGTGGTTGTTTCCTTGAATCATCCCATGAAACCAATATGGGAATAGCATACTTGGGTGGCATGGCTGAGCAGGTGTACACTTGAAAGATATCTGTAATAATTTCTGGCTTTCAACTCATGACATTAAGGAAGGTTGGATCACAGCATTCTCAAGAAATATTATAAGCAGTTCATGAAACAGCTATGAGGTAGAGCAAAGGGCACTGAGTTAGAGTCAGGTTTCGGTTCAGTACCTAATTTTGCCTTGTACTAGATTGGCAAACCGGAGCCTTAGGATCCCCATCTGTAAACACAGATAACAATACATATTTCAACAGGATTTTATGAGAATTAAATAAAATAACGTGCTGCAAATTGACCTGGACAGAGTAAATGATAAATGATATTGATATAAACAATCCATTCAACAGATGCTTATTAATAGCATGTTCTTCCCCAAAACCTTATGAATAAATAACATATTCATAAAGAAATCTCCTTTTGTGTTCTCATATCTTCATTCTCTGAATATTGACATTTTGGCATTTTCCTCTTTGTTAGGTAAAGATTTTACTTCACACACACACACACACAAGTCTGAGATAAAATTGAAATTTGGAATTAATCTTCATCTACACATTGATAAAACCAGACGTGGGAAATGAGAATCAAACCCAGACAAGCCAGCCACTTGAGTGACTGCTGCTAATTAGGGTCCCATGTAGGAGCAAGGTAAAACTTCCACTTTGGGGCTTGCAGCGCTGATAGAGGCCTTTCTCTGTGACCCTTCAAACTTTCATCCTCCTGACGGGGCTGTGTTCTAAGCAAACTTAATATCCTTTTCTAGAACTAGGAAAAGATTTCTTCCACAAATAGCAGTACCAAAAGTGGACATGCAAATGTCTTCTAAAAATATTTCATTTCACTTAAAATCGTAGGGATGCCTGCACAAAAGAAATCCTCTATGAGAGATTTCAATGCTCCTACACACCAGCTGGGCTCTCAAGAAAGAGGCAAAGTAATAGAAGAAGCAAGTCCAAGTGTTTGTGTAGGAGGAGGGGGAGGTGCAGGGGACAGACCTCCTTCATCTGCAAGCCAACCCAGTAGGCAATTTATTTTTATCTCCTGAAAACGTCTAGAAAGTCTTAGTCATAGATGTGCTCAACTGGTCCTTCAAGCTGAGCACAAAAGAAGAGCCATCATACTCCTAAAATTTCTGTGTAACATTTATGTAATCGATGTATCCTTTAAAAAAAGAAGGAGAAGAAGAACCATCAGTCTTTGCATGGAGGAACACACAAATTTTTGAACTTTCTCTCTGTCTCTACTTGCTGTGCCTTGGCCTCAAAAATTGATTAGGAGAAGGTGGGAAAGAAGCAGAGGAGGGAATAATTTAATACTGTTTTTATGAATTGGACAAAAGAGAAAGGGAATCTGAAACCCCATTCACTTCACATTTAATCAATGTAAGAATGGTCTGACAGACAGCTATTTCCAAGCCAAATGCAAAGATTATATTAAAAAGCTGGCTCAGTTGTTTATGAACAAATCACAAATTAAAAACCTGAATTTTATTTCTTTAAGATTTTGTATAAGTTGGGGGGGGGGGGAAGCCCATGAAACCCATTAATTGTGTGTTGTAGATTCTATAGGACAGGACCCAGAATCTGAGATCTCCTCTAGCTCACCTCTACATTAAGTATTCTTCTCAAATACCAAATGCTTATTAAATAAGAATTTTTTAAAATACACAAGCTATATTTCATAATTGAGTCTTAGAAGTTCGGGGTGGATTTTGCTATGCATTTTGTAACATGTTTTTTCATTTAATTTTCACAAACACCCTACTAGGTAAATATTATGCTCCCCATTTTACAGATAAGGAAATACAGGTTCTGAGGTTAAGTACTTGTGAGAGGTTACACATTCAAGTGAGAGGCAAAAGTATTTAAATAGAGTTCTGTCTGGCTCTCAATCTCATGCTCTTGTGAAAACTTTGCCTTGCATTCCTAAAGAAGTAGGTAAACCAATAATGAAAATTCTGCTCATTGTAATCTCATTCTGCCCCAGAATATCAGAATTATGGTTTTTGAGCATGTGCTTGGTCTTTGGCCAGGAGGCAGTGAGAACTTACTTTAAAATTTTCCGGCAAATAACTGGTCATCACTCAGTGAGAAAGCTCATTCCCTTTTCCAGGAGGTAAAGAATCCTGGCTTCAATGACAAGGAAAGGGCCAGAGTCAACAGTGAGGAATGAATGCGACTGCCAGGATAATCTGCCAGCAAATTATGTACCTTGCCAAGAAAAAAAAAAAAAACAACTAGTCTGCTTGGCATATGGGTTTATAATTGACAAACAAGTAGGAGCAGCAAGATTAAGGGGTTTCACTCAGTTGGAAATACCCACCAAAGCCACTAGCACTTATACAATCAAGCTTTTAATGTATATTTGTAAACTAATATCAACTGTAATTATCATAAAAAAGGAAAAATATAACAAATGTGTTTGCAAATTTTATGGCTCAGTGCTTGATATTCTTGAAGACATTATGGTTTGCTTAGAATCATAGGCTCATGGCCATAGCACGAACCTTAGGATTTATAGCACTGAACCCTATCATTTTACAGAAGGAAAATCCACGTCCTTGAGAAATTTTTTTAAAAAGCCAAATATCACACCAACATCAGAGCCATGTCTTGATCCCAAATATTCTGATTTGCCCAAGTTATACAACTAGCCATTGATAGAACTGGAAGTAGATCTTAAGTCGTCCTTATTCTTCTCCACATGCTTACTGTTGTTCTATCTTAAAGATGCATAAGGAGATAAAATGATCACAAGCAAAATAACTAAGCCAAAAGACACAGGCACCCTGTAAAATAGATATCCTAAGGCAAAAACAAAACAAAATTAAAATTTAAAAAAACCACATCAAATGTAGAAAAATTCTGCAGTATCTCAAAGATCCAGTCTATTTTATTTTCTGATTTTTGTTTTCTTTTCCAGATAGTTTTAAAGCCAGTTGGGGTAAATATCTATGACTGTATTTGTCAAAGTAAAAGAGATAACACTTATAATAAATGATTTAAAATCGAAGACTGTCTTAACATTTTCCCCAAAAGATCTATTTGAAGCAAACCCAAATAGCTTGTACATCTGTAACATACAGAGACACCTCCTGTAATTCTTAGTGAGCACTAGACCATTTATTAAAATAACCACTTATTTAGGACCATTTATTTCCTTTATGGCCTAACAGAACTTTTAACATTAACTTCACTGAATTATAGGGATTGAATTGCAAATTCTGTGCCAGTTTCCAGGCAAGTAAAACTTTTCCACCTGGTAAATTTGTAAATTTTATGCCTCAACTCTGTTTCTAAAACTCCAATGTTGATAGAGTTAAGGAAAGATGATGAATAGATGAGAACCTTGGGGGCAAGGGAATCATAAAGAGAAAATGTGCAAGGAAGAAGAGAAAGATATGACAAAAATTCCGAAAATGAATCAACCAATTCTAATTCTATTCTGGTTTTGTCTCAGACAATTTGTAAAATCCCAGTGGTCATGTCTTAAATTTTAAAATATCTGGTTTTGCTATAATAGTTTCCCATTGACCTAATGTTATGTGCTGTGAGAAAATTGGGGACTGTGTGAATATTTTTAAATTATCTTTGTCAGAAAAGTCATCCACAAATTCTCAGATTGCAGTATCTTAAAGTGAGAGATAGCTCTTTCTTTACCTTCTTCAACCTTCTTTAGCATTTGTTTTCACTAGTTTATAAAATTCTGCCAAAAATTTTAGGAAAATAACTACCAATAATTTTATCACCTAATCCTCATAATCCAATGGGAGAAACCGAGACATAATTAAGTAATCTGCTGAAGAATACACAGTTTGTAAAAGTTAGACCTAGAATTCCTAACTGGTCATGTTGACTCCAATAACAAAGCTCTTAACTACCACTCGACATGTTTTTCAAACAAAATTCTTATGATTAATTGACTTTGTAAAATGGCAAACTCCTACCATGCCTTAATACACAAATAAATGTCAGAAATGCCTACTTTATCTAAACTCAGCCACTGTAGCTTATTAAATTTTTTAGCTGGAATTATTTTTTTGTGATCATCATTGCTGCTAAAATTCCAGATCTTAGAGCAAATATAAAAATTGTTTTTATCTGTATACTCCACAATAAACACATTAGAAATGAAAGGTAGCTTCTAGTCTTGCAGATCCTGAGTGGCTTTCAGTGGTTACTGATAAAAATCACTGGTACTGAAACATTTTAAGTCTTCAGTAACTAATTAAATCACTTGCTTTTCTTACCTTGATTAACCTCAAGGAGTTGGAAAAATGGGAAAAGATGAGGAAGGCAAGTTAGAGAAGTTGTGAGTAACTCAGGAGAATAGTTACCACAAAACATATTTTCCTAAAGTTGTGGATAAGACATTATTCTTGTGACATGCTCTTTGAAAAAATAAGACAGGCTTCTCTTCTTTGCTAGGTTCTAGGCTAGATAAAAGAAGCTCAAATATGCAGCTAGTACAGCCTCTGCCCTCATGAAATTAATTGTGTTGATTGATCAGAAGACATGCAACAGTAGAAATGCGTGTAAGATACAATTGTACAGAGAAAAGGCTGAAAATTCTTAGATGAAGAAGTGTCAGAAAAGGTTCCACTGGGCAGAATGGATGAGAAGACTTTTAAAAATAGAGTAAGGCTTTGGTGAGCAATAGGAGAGACTGCACTCCAAAAATAGAGACCGGCATGTACAAGGACACATAGGCTGGAAACAGGTTCTCAAACAACTGTTAGTAAAAGTTGGGGACTCAAGGGAAGAATTTATTCAGTGAGTTTCAATATGTATTTATTGAATACTGAAAGTATGCGCTCACTCTTACCACCCTTATTTTGTGACCATCCGTGCTCTCAGAGTAGAGCCCTGAACAGGTATGTGTATAATTATGATATAATGGTAGAAGTACTGTTATAAAACCACAAAGGAGGAAGTCACATTTGAGTTAAACTGTTACAGGAAAGTAAAAATTATCCAGGGACATTCCAGGAAGAAGGAATAGTATGTGATCTAAAAGGACCCAGTATGTGATTGGGGAGCAGCCTGTAGGCTCATATGTCTTGAGTGCCAGTTGTATACAGGCGTGGCCTGTTTTATGTTATTGTTTTGCCTTTTTTTTTTAAATCCAAGTATTCTTCAAAATATATGCAGCAGGTCTAGGGCAAGAGTCAAGCATCATTAAATGTAATATGAATTGCTACCATAAAATCAGAGTTTTCGACAAGCCAGGCATTTTCTGAAGTGCTTTTCGTAAAGCAGCTGGTGTCAAACCGATAAGCATGCTGCACAAACCCCATTGGGTGAGGGAACAGGGAGTACAGCTGCCAGCAGGAGTGCACAGAAGACAGAACCCCGCTGGACTCCTGCCCCCAGACCTCCTTCTGCTCAACTTAAGTCATGGGCTTCCACATAGGATTTTCTGAAGAATGGTCATGTTGCTGAAATATATATATATATATATATATATTGGTATATAAACCATTGCTAGACATTTTCTCAGTTCTCACAATGAAGCTATGAGACATATTATCTCCTTTTTATAGTTGATAGAATCAAGGTTTAAAAAGATTAAGGAACATGCTCAAGATTACCCAGTCAATAAAAGGCATAGCCAGGAGGACAGATGTGGCTCAAATGGTTGGGCATCTGTCTCCCATATGGAGGGACCTGGGTTCGATCCCCGGTACCTCTCGGTAAAAAAAAAAAATAAAAAAAAAATTAAATTAAATTTAAAAAAAAGCATAGCCAAGATTTGGACCTGCTTTGCCTATCTCCAGAGTCTCTGGCCTTAGCTGATATATTTAAACAGGTTCCTAAAAGAACAAGTGAAATCATGATCTGGTTATTGATCCTCATATTTGCCTGTGTGTTCTGTTCAAGCCTAATCAGCCAAAGGCCAAGCACAACTCTCTCCTCTGACAAAACCAGATCTATTGACTCCATGCAGCCAAGGGCATATACCCCAGAGGAACCATGGAATGCCACTCCGCAGTCCAGGGAGAGACAGGTTTTGTAAGGTTTGGGTTCCTGCTGAAGAATTCTGAGGAGGTGTAAGAGAAATAGAAATCAGCTCTGGATTAGTTGCTATTTCTGAACTGGTGTTTGAGTCTCCCAGCTGCTAAAACAAAAACCATACAATGACTTGGCTTAAACAATGGGAATGTATTGGCTCATGGTTTTGAGGCAAGGAGAGTCCAAAATCAAGGTGTCAGCAAGGCAATACTTTTTCCCTGAAGACTGTGGCGTCCTGGGATTGGTTGCTGGGGAACCTTGATCCTCGGCTCCTCTGTCACATGTCAGTGCACATGGTGACAGCTTCTCCTTTCTCCTCAGGCCCTCTTGACTTCCAGCTTCTTTCCATGGCTTTCTCTCTCCATGCCTGAATTTCACTATGTTTATAAAGGACTCCAGCATCCTATTAAAGGCCAAACTCATTCATTTGGGCTGCACCTTAACTGAAGTAACGTCTCTAAGAGATCCTAGTTGCAATGGGTCCATACTCACCTGAATAGATTAAGATGTAGAACATGTTTTTCTGGGATACATAATTCAAACAAGGATTAACTCAAGCTAGGGGCTGTCATGAGGAAAGGACAGTTTAGCAACTGAGTATCCCCAGTAGGACATGGGAAGATTAAAGCAGTTCTGGGAGCATGATTGGTAAGGAAACAAGTGAAAGAAAGTCACTCAAAGAGGGTATCCTTTTGGCATTTTATGGCTGCTCTGTGACCTTGTTAACTTTGCACCTGGTGTCCTACCAGCCTGACAAAAGGCAAGGCTGCTTTATTCTTTTTCAGTGTGGGCTGATTTTCATTCTTTCAGTCCCAGACAGGCTTTTACTCTTTCAGTTCTCTAAACCTTCTGGCATCACCGTTCCAGTCTCCACCATGAGCGCTGAAGTTACCACTGCCTCTCTTCCAGTAGGATTTTTATCAAATTAAACACTTTTCAAAGCATACTTCCATTGTTGTCTACCTAAAATATTGTATCAGTCAGGTTCTTAAATATAGGATTTATATTAAGAGATTTTTTTTAAGGAATTGGCTCTCACCACTGTGAGGGCTGGCAAGTTGAAAATCTGTTGGGTGGGCTGGAAACTCAGGCAGGAGTTGATGCTGCAGGTTTTAAGCCAAATTTTTCCTTCTCCAGGAAACCTCAGTTTTGCTTTTAATGCCTTCAACTAATTGGGTGAGGCCCACCATATTTTTGAGGGTACTCTCTTACTTATGTCCAACAATTGTACATGCTAACCACATCTGCAAACTACCTTGGCAACAACACATAGTGTTTGATTACACAATTGGGTACTATAGACTAGCCAAGTTGACAAATAAAACTATCATACACACCAATGTGTTTTGGGCATACCTCTAGGAAGTACTTATCAAAACACTATCTTCCCTAAACCCAGGGCCAATTATTGGACTTCCAAAGAATAAAAA
>PVKH010011185.1:0-17878 GCA_004027955.1 Chaetophractus vellerosus | reverse complement strand
CGCGGTTTCTACCAGATACCCCCCACCCCGATCTGTGGAGACCAGGGAGCCCCTGGCTGGGTGCCGCTCCCTGAGAACCTCCTCATCCTCCTCGGCCGTTTCGGAGTGCACGCCGAACGGTCATAACCAGCCTGTGTCGCCGCCCAGGCCGCAGCCCGCAGCGCTGCCCAGCCAGGGCCGGGCGGGAACCGACAAAATAATCTACCAGGTTATAAACACACAATGGGTCATTATGAAAGGCACCACTGAGTTTAGAGTTAAAGATTGTTTGGATTCTCACTTAGACCCACAATTACTGATTGAAATACATTGGACTGATCACTTAGCCTCTAAGTCTCAGTTGCCACACTTGTGAAATGAGGGTAATAAGAATGCCAGCATTATGTAGTTCACAGCATATTTTTATGAGGATGTATATATACACACACACACAAACACAAATATATATAATAATGTACATGAAAATATACATTGATGTGTTTGAAAATATACATTATGTATATACCATAAAAATTTTGAGTGATAAAATATGTTACATATATTATTCTTATAGTCTTATATATTCTATGGTTTTATATATTATTCTACTATTTAACCAGTTGCATGATCCTTGCTAAGTAGCTATTACTTTTACTATGATCACCATCCTCATCGTCATTATTGTCATAAATACTGTTTATGACAGGTAACCATAAGCAATCTCTGTGTTTCTGATATGCAACCTTAGGGCTTCTCCATAGACACCTGTTAGTGTTGGTCAGATAAAATATGCAGGCATATTTTAAATATTTGTTATTAGTTATAGAACTGAGTGAAAATGTGACTGATTCAAGGCAACTTTGTCTCCATTTCTGGAGAAAAGGCTCAGAACTCTCATGCTGCTGACAGAGGGTCACAAACTGATGGGCGAAATGTTCATAGGTACACATGGCTGCAATGTGCTAATAAATCATTTCCTCCAAATGGTGCTCCTGTCGTCACGTGTGTCAGTTAACAGTGCAATGGTTCTCAGAAAACATTTGGAACAAATGTGCCCTCTTTTAAAAATATGTTACACTTTATCCAAACCAAAAATTGTCATGCTCATTTCAACTGTACTCACTGTATGTAAGAATATATTCTATGTTTTTGGAAGAAAAATTACTCAGTTGAAAGCAACATTTTTTGTCTTCTGCATGCCATAAAATGATATATAAATGACTGCATTTAACAATAGGGGGAGGATGCAAAAAAAAATTCATTTTCTTTTTTTTGGGAATTTCTAGAAAAGAGCACCATCTTGACTGTGTCAACTTACATATTTTGTGAAGTAGGCAAATTACTAAAACTCTGGACTTCATATTGGTCACCCATAAAATGCAGATAATACCAATGCAATAAAAAGTTGTGAGAATTAGGGGCCGGCTCGATAGCCCAGTGGATGGGGCGCCGGCATACCACATGGGAGGCCCTGGGTTCGGTTCCCGGGGACCTCTCCTAGCGGGCAGACCGCCTTGAGAGTGGCAAGCCGCCATGGGTAGGCCAGGGCCGCCGTGGGCAGGGCAAAAAGCTGCCACGGATGGGCGGAAGCTGCCACGGGCAGAGCAGGTCGCCCGCGAATGGAGCGCAGCCAGCCACCCGCGAACTGAAAAGCCGGCCGTGAATGGAAGCAGAAGCAGCCCACAGGCAGGGAGAGCCGCGCCTGCGCAGTGGCCAAGTCTTGGCGCGTCGCCGCAACAGGGGGGAATGGGGATATATGTAATAAAATAAATAAATCTTTAAAAAAAAAAAAAAAGTTGTGAGAATTAATCATAATATAAAAGTGTCTGGTAAGAAATGTAGCCTCAAAAATTTAGCTCCCTTATGTTCCTTTCCTTTTAGAATGATGTGGGACTTATTCTGTTTTCATTCTGGATTCTCCAAAGTGCCAAGTCCATCATTTGGACATTCTTAGAGATTCACATGTAGCATCTCTGAACAGGAATTTGATGGCATGAGTTAAATACTCTCTTCTATGTATTCAAAAATATATTATCTAAATGAACATTCAGGAGGGAGCACTTCTATGGACCCTTTCTCTAGCACCCTGCATCAAGCCTAGGATAAATATAAGACTCGTTTTATGCCAAGGGCAGAGTTGGGTTTATCATGATGGGTTACACAAATGTGTGCATGGATGTAAAGGCAGTCCCTTATGCAAACTTTGTGACTCAGTTTGGATGGCATTGGCTGACCCGTATTTGACCTGCTGTACGAGGTTCAAATCAACTGGGTAATGGAGGGAATTTTTGCAATGTCAAAACACAATGCTCATTCAATACTCTCTGGGCTACTCTGGGGATTGTAAGAGCTGTAAATTTTAGATCTCTGATCTCTAGCCTCCAGTTCATCCTCATCCCGTGTGGTTTTCTGTAAAATTAAGTGTCTTAGCTTGGCTGCCCAGAGTAACCACAAAAGAATGTTTACGCAGAAGGGACATTTTCCCTGGATGGTTTTCCACCGAGGTCAGCAGTGAGCCTCTGGCCTTCTGATACTCCTTATGTGATACTTTTCTTACCAGTTAGTCAGAGAGAAGCATTGTCAGTGCAACAGGAATTGGTCTATGGCAAGTTGACAGAGCTACACTCCAGCGGAGGGAGACTTCTGGTTTATATGCTTTCTCACAGCGGGGCCCAATGCTCATTTATAGTTAGCCAATCAGGGAATAAATGACATTTACGATTCGGGATCACACTGTAACTTCAATAAAATCTATGGCGGACAGAATTTTTTTAAAAAACATGATTCCATGAGCATCAATGGTTTCTTAGCATTCAACTCAACTTTGTTCTTAATTGCACAGACCTCACTGCCTGGGTATGTCAACTTCACTTTTTCCTTTCCTTTCTGGATGGCAATGCATGGAATGCCCTTGTATAAACACAGCCAGGGCCTGAGCACAGTTCCACTTCATTTCCTCCACTCGTTGTTTTGCTAGTGCCTCATTCGCCTGTGTCTGGATTCCTTGACTACTAATGAATTCAGTTAACATCGCCCAAGAAGGTGTTTAGAGAAATTCATGAAGTAAAGGCAGAAGGGAAATATTTAAGGTAAAGTTTTAAAAAGTAGGGCATTCACTTACAATAATTGAAAGAACATTCACTTTCTAAAATTTAACAAATAAAACATACTTTACAAAAAAATGAAGAAAATAAAATCATGAATGTATTTGAATCAGTCAACAATGAGTTTGATATTGGCCAATGCCCTGACAAGATTGTAGAATTCAGACCAAATATTAAAATAACAGAAATCTTTATTTTTCCCTCCATTTTATTTTTGAGTAATCTCTTAGATTTGTTTTTAAGGCTACTTGTAATAATTTTTTCATTTTCTTCTAGTGCATTTTGTGGCTAAAATTCTTAGTTTTGACTCAAAGCCTGAATGAATCTAATAAAAATGTCAAAGTAAAAACTCATAATTTTTATTTCATATATGCATTGCATTCAAAATAAAGATTTTGACCTAAAACATGGTATGTATATTTTCCAATATATATGATATATGACTGGTACAGAACTCACACAATGGTCAGAAGTAAGAGTAAGCATTTTTAAGCTTTACTTCATAAGTTAAATATATTGTTAATTCTTGATAAAAGCTGAGGCATGCCAGGAATTAGTCAAATTCTAATGACTTTTCTTTGCTATTTCAATTCTTTGATTTTTCAATATGCTTATTTATGAAGCTTTCTTAATTGACTTCTAATAAGTGGATGGAATTAACTGGCATGGAAACAGCTTCTTGAATGATTGAAATAGCAAATCTGCCTAGTGGCAGATGACTAGAATACAGTTCATAAAGTCCATCCAGTTTTGTCAGTAATATAATTTTTGAGTTAAAATACCAAAAGTAAAGTCAATGGGTGATAGTCATTAATGAGAAGGTGGGAGGAATTTGAATGTGTAAGCAATGGAATAGGCAGAGCAAGGAAAGCAAGGACGTGCCACTAGACACAGGACGTGCCATCTTTCTGCAAAGCAAAATAAATGCAATCATTTCATCTTGAAAGCACTTCACAAAACAAAACAAAATTAAGCAACATAATACTAGGGTCATTACCATTTTGCTGATAGAGAAACTGATGAGAAAATCTAATTGCCCTTCTAGGGCTGCAGTTGAACTTTGACAAAACTGGGACTGAAGAAAGCTCTCCCTGCCCTGCCTTCACCACAGCACTTCTTGGATTGCTCCAAGGTGTAGATGAATCATCAAGAAAGCTGGCAATCTGGTGTCTACATGAAAACAAGGGAGTCCGGGATTCTTTTCGGAGTCCTGGGGTTCTTTGTTCAGTCTGGGCAGTGCACAGTTGAGCTGAATTCGGCAGCGCAATCTCTGGACAACCCAGAAGAAAATGAAAAAAAAAAAAAAAACCAACAACCGTGATTGGAACAAAGCGATGCTTGAAACATTTGCAGTGCCACCCCAGAAATGTTCAAAACAAATAAAAGGAAAGTTGATCTGTTTGGAGCACTGCTCAGGAATTACAGGCTTTCTGTGTTGGAATCTCCCTTGTTGAGGAAAGCTGTCAATTCTGAAAAATAAACCCAGGTTATTATTATTATTATTATTATTATTTATTAGAGAAATTGTAGGTATACAGAAAATTCATGCATAAAATTCAGAGTTCCCATATAACATCCTACTATTAAAACTCTACATTAGTGGGCTACATTTGTTCCAATTAATGACAGAACATTTTAATAATTGTACTATTAACTATAGTCCATGGTTTACATTAGGGTTCCCTGTGTTGTACAGTTCTGTTTTGTGGGGCTAAATTTTTTTTTTTTTTTAATTCAAGTACCATACATATACCCAGATTTGGGAAGACAACTTTCTGAGGCAACTTTCTGACTTCATCTATTTAAGCAGTTAGTTTTATTTTAGACCTTTTGCTGCTAATTTGCAACATGGAAACAAAATGGCCTGGGGAGTTCCATACACAGTGCAAGAAAAACTTTGTCTTCCAAAGGATGGGTTTTTCTTAAACAGACTAGACAGTTTGTAGCTGTTTGGCTATAGAGATATTTTTGTAAATTTCTGCCACCGTAGATATGTAAAGCACACACAGCCACGTATGAGCCAAGTGTAACCTCCTGGCCCCATTTCCTCTGCAGTCCCCCAACCCGTACATGTGTGTGAAATTAATTACATTTCAGTCAGAAACAAAGTGAAGATTTTCCCGAGAGTCTGAAAAAAGTCGAATGTTTTGCTTGGCTTCCCTTGAATAAGGTATTTTCAAAGCAACATAGACCAGATCTCGCATAAATGTCATTAGCCTGACTGCAGAGAGTAAACTTATCCATTAAGTAAGTCACAGGCACGGTTAACATTTCTCCTGCTATAATATCTAACAATGATTTTTCAAAAATTGCTGGTCTCTGGAAGAAAGGTGGCTGAGGTTGCCGTGGAAGAGAAGCCGAGTGTTCCCTTGCAATCTGCATTATTTTCCTAAATTAGCAACCAGAAGGATGTCAGAAGCAAGCAGATACAAGCCAGTATGGTACTGCTGCCGAGTTATGAAATACAAGGAAAAGATTCATCACATTGTTGTTTCCCCTCCCAAGGGACACACACCCAATGTCGGAGCACCTTCTCTGGAGGGGTTTCTTAAACTTCCATTTTTGTTATTTAAGGAATTAGTTAAAGGAAGGCAGGAAATGTTTATGAAACAAAAGAAGTATTCTCACTTATAAGAAGAGTTGTTTCTTACTATTTTTCTTTGTTTGCCAACATTCTGCTTTGAGGTTTGAGTTCCCGTCTTTCCATTTAGAGAAACCTGCTGGATTCGGTGCAGGGTCTCCCCTTGGTGAGGAGGACTGGTTTGCTCAGCGGCAGCAGCTGCCCTAGAGGGACACGACATCCCAGCTGGGAGCATGCTGTGGGCTCCTTAGAACAATCTGCTGTTGCCTCTGCCGCAGGCATGCCCCTTTGTGGGGTGCAGGCAACGTGGTGTTTATATGTTACATGTTGGAAGAACAAAAAGGAGGGAAATGGAATGCCACAGAAGTGTGTTTCACTGACGGTGGGTCTTAGGAGATGACAGCTCGGTGTTTATTGAAGGATGTCAGAAAGAAGTCAATGACCAATATTTCCCACCCTACCCCTCACATCAGAGATTTATTTTGGTGCTCCTTGGAGGTATTTTTGGACTACACCATTCTCAAACTAAAATGCAAGTAGCTATGGAGAGTAAAGGGGAATGTACTTCTTTGGCATTTATATGGGAATGCAAGTTGAGGAGCCTTGAGAAGAAAACAAAAATCACGGAGGGACAGACCGTGAGTAGAAAGAGGCAGTAGAAGGACACCTAAGACATACCATTTCCTGATTTTGTGCACGATTAGTTTTGTTCAGATATACAGGAGTAAACAGCTTTCAGCAGAGTACAAGAGGCTGAACAATTAATTTTCACTTGAATAAAAGCCAAAAACAACTCATACACAAAAGATGGTATTGAAAGAAGATGCAGATTTTCACAATTTGATTAATTTGGGAAGAGCCACAATTACAGTGTCGAGGTAGAAGTGTTCTGAAAAGCATTTCAAATGGCAATGTCTGTCAAAATGACCACCATGATAAATCTATATTCCAGCCTTGAGAGAACTGGCATCTTCAGATCACTCTCACAGCCCTTGTTGGTAGGAGGAAATGTGCTCATTTGCCCTTAAAAACATGTATGGATATAAGCATTTAATCTTGCAGTAGACACTTGACAGCTTTCCGTTTTTGTGTGAATTATAATATGAATGCAATACAAATATTACTTTTGATCTTATATTTCGAGCCAGATCACGGATACTTTCCCTTAGCTCTTTTCTTCTCACCTCAATGTAGTCCCTGTCTTCTCACTCCTTAGTACTCTGCAGGGCCTCCATTATGGCCCTTGTTAATTTAAAGTCAGGTGTGTGTAGGTTGCCTCCCCCATTAGACTATACGCTCTTTGAGGGCAGGTGTCTTGTCTTACTCCTCTCTCTATTCTCATTGTCCTTAACATTATGCTTTATACCCAATAACTGTTCAATAGCCATCAAGTTGAATTCAGATATTAAATTTTGTCACCTGAATTAGATAGCATCTAAAAATCTCTGAAAGTTTTAAAAATAAACATTTGGATTTATAAAGTATGTCTTCTCTAATGCCTAATTTGGATTATCTTATTTTACTTCATTTCTTCTTCACAATAAAAAAGGCTTTGTGCATCTCATTCTTAGCTGCAGAAATGGAAATGCAGAGGGGAAAGCAAATGTTTTAAAGAAGGTTAGTGACAGAAGGGTCAAATATATATCAGAAACAAAATTGTGTAGTCCTTCTTAACAGAGTTAAAAAAGCCCGAAAGGTGGGATTTACCTACTTGCCTTTAAATGTCTTGGGTCTCACATAATATAAACTGCTAAGTAGCAACTATATTACCTGAGTAATATCTCATTGATAATCATGTCATTATGTCATAGTAAATAGGAACATATACAAGTGCTACTTATTTTTGATCTTCAAAGAAGCTGTAGGCCATGCCAGATCTAATGGCTAAGGCTCAGAGAGTTGGACCCAAATTTGGGCCAAGCTAAGTGACAGAGAAAGATGGTCAAAAGGATGAGATTAATGAACATCAACTTGCATTTCCCTAATTTTTTTACCTTTTAATTTTGTTTTCTGAAAAATTTTTATTTGCTTCCTTACTAATTCTTACTTTTGAAAAGTAGATGAAAAAGAAAATATAAAATGAAAGACACTGAACTCGAGTACTGAAATATTGATGGACTAATGATAATCAGTATTGTTAACACCAACATCATAAGTTTTTAAGAAGAAATTAATAACCTTATAAAAGGTAATGGGGGAGCAGATATAGCTCAAGTGGTTGAATGCCTGCTTCCCATGTATGAGGTCCTGGGTTCAATCCCTGGTACCTTCTAAAAAATAAAAATAAATAAATAAATAAATAAAAAGGTTATGGTAGATATCTTAATTTGGGGGATCCAACTCCATTCTCCACCTCTTTCTGGTATGATATGCCACTGCTTTATTCCCAGGGGTAGGGGAGCACTTATTTATTTTATTTAGCTATTTAACAAACACATCGTGCTTTATGTGGGTGCTAGGTATTGGTTTAAGCACTTTAAGAAATCAACTCGTTTAATACATGCACCCCATGTAACACTGCGTGGTAGATAGTATTACTATCTCAATTTTAGAAGAAATTGAGGCATAGAGAGGCTATGAAACCTACCCAAGGCCACACATTTAGTAAGTGGAGTTGGGAAATGTGGCCATATTAGCTGCCAGAGTACCTTTTTTTTTTTTTTTTTCCCTTATGTAGATCACCTCTTTTAAGAAGTGTGCTTAGCAGAAGCTGATGACTTGTCTAACTCATTTTGCCTGGTCAGCATGCTTTCTCTTCCACTTAAACACTTACCCTTTTCTCTCACCCACAAAAATACATTTCTTACTAACACTGTATTTTTTTTTCTTAATTTTTTTGTCCAAATGCTTTGTTCTTTGTCCTTTGTTGATATATATCAGCTCTGTCAGACTGACGCTTCTAGGAGAGAAATGAAGTTTCTAGGTCATTTTTGCTACTCGGTATCCGTCGTGTGCATGGAACAAATAGCTTCTTTATAAACTCGCCTGGAGATTAAAAAGAAATTCAATTCAACAAACACTTATCAAGCACCTACTAGATGCGATGCCCTGTGCAAGGCATGGTAAGGCTAGCATCTTTACCCACACAGCTGGCCTGTGTTAGGAGCAGCCTGAGGAAACTAGGTGGGCTCCCTGGAGCCCCTTTGCTGAAGGGCTCTGCTCATCTCTCCCCTTCAGTAGCCTGGCAGGAACCTTAGACTGCTGCAGGGAGCCGGGCCACGCCGTGAATGATGCTGTTTCAGGACCGCGAGGCCTGGAACGTGTTGCTTAGTGGGAGGCAGGCTTCTGTCTTCTTTTACTCCCATTTGGCAAGGACACCTCATTATGTAAGTCTGCCACTGTTTATCTGCACCGTATTTATGGTTTTTACAAGGCTTATTCTGAGATTTGGCAGATATGATGGAATATTTTATAAGCAAGGCTTGTAGTGGGCAAGACCTCAAATGAAATTTCTGGAGTATATCTAAAGTACCTTTAAATTGTTGTTCAATCTAAGGTGATTTAATACAGTTTTTTTCCCCCCTCTGATTGGTCATATTCATCAGATTTAGATGAGAAGTAAACTTGTTAGGGTACAATTACTACATTGTAATTCCTAAAAAAAAGAAAAAAAAATCAAAATACATTCAGTTGCCCCTTGAAACCTAACCAGCCTATAGAAAGTTAATATCATCATTGGCAAGTATTTCTAAAACCCTGTAGCCTGACCAGAACCCAGTCATTGAAAAGTCCTCTCTTCCCTGGGCAACCTGAATCCTATAATATCATTTTTAATGGCTTGCAGTTAACACCCTGATGCTTATGAATGTGAGATTTCATAAAGGTATGTTTGCGGAGGCACATTGAAGTGCCAAGTATCTACCAAGAATTAATTATTTATTCAAACTGTATTATTTTATTGTTAGCTTCATTGGACATTTATTCCTAATAGTCACCCAGAAATCTGGAAATTAATCAAACAAAACTTCAATTGAAAAGAACAATCATTTTACAAATCTTTGTTCTAAAGCTGACTCAATGTCCCTGGATATATAAGAATCATTTTATGAGCAGTCAAGTTCTACAGTCTATTTCCAGTGCCACCTCGAGTATTTTGCACTTTAACATACACCTGACTTAAGCTGTCTCCACCTGACTAAACATCCGGAAAAATGAGCAGTTTAGAATTGCTTCTCAATCCCAGTTCAGGAAAGTAAATATTTCCATTTAAAGGAATTGTAGCAAATTAAAATAAGTAGGTTTTAGAAGCCCTACAATTTTATGGTGTTCTCTGCAAGCTTGATGTAAAATGAAGGTCAGTCTTTCTTTCAGAATGTATTAGAAAGAAAGCACAGAGCCCTTTCATCTATGATAAAATGAAGAGGTGAAAATGCTAACCTTACTATACTTAAGTGTGTGTCTGAAAAACTGTGCATTAAATATTTTCTTTTTAAATAAAATTGTAATTGAAATAGTCCCAAAGAACTTCCTGTGTGGAGTAATAATGTGGTCCACCCTCTTGTAAAGAATCACCTTTCAAGATATCTGTTTTGTAAGATTATGTTTTAGTAAAGCAGGTTGAACTTGTAGTGCAGAGTTTTATTAATTTGCAATCCTTTAAAACAAAGCATTAAGCAATAAATGCTATGAGTTTGCAACAACACTGCTTATCAGGAAAAATGAATTGTCTTCCTGGATGGCAGAATAGTTGTCCTTGTTGGTTGATGAAAGAGATGGGGAAGGAAAAAAAAAGAACTTGGTGAAGATTTGCAATTGACTCTTCAAGGCATGGTTATCATAATTTGGGCAGGCTAGGGGAATATTTTAAGTGGTGTAGCAAAATCCTGTTTCAAGATTTTAGAGATCTAGTCTACTAGACTTCAGGTTTTGTTTGTGCAGCCTTCTCCCCATATAAAATTTTAAGTGTATTTCTCTTTATCTAGTATCTCATGAAATGCTTCCCAACCTTGATATAATTGTAAACCTCATCATCATCATGATTTTCTCCTTTACTGATTGCACCTCTTCATTCTCAATTTCTCTTTAGTGCTTTTGTATTTTTCTTCTTCTAGATAAGGAAATGTAAGACCTAGCTAGTATCGCAGGATAAAAACAATTCTCAAAAGATAACTGGCTGGCTAAGTTAGTGGTAGATTGAATAAAATCAAATGGCTGATTTTTTTTTGTGCTTCCAAGATTCACACAATTTACAGTATGGTTTATATATCCACGTATATGTACATATTCATATAACATTTATCTATACATAACTCATTTTTAAAGAATTGCTTTGTGAGTGAATTTCTTTGTAGCACAGATCATTTTAAATATGGTCTAATTTCTGTCAGATTCTAAGGTCTTAGCCTGAAGACCCACAGTTAGTTTACTCAATTGGTAAGTATATTACATTTTCTCTTGCCAAACATTGTACTTGTCATTGGAGACACCAAAACCAATATTACCTGGACTTTCACACCTATGGGACTCAATCTAATGGGAGGTGGAAGTAGGGGTGAGGAGAAGAAATGTAAATAATTAACTGTGCTGCAACATAGAAGTTACACACACATATATACACATATTATAAAAGAATCAGCCAAGATTTGCTGGGGGCACAACACAAACTGATAACTTATAGATGCACAACTAGTGAGACATATTGTCAATATTAGATTTTTTAAGGTTGAGGAAGGGGAATTGTATATTAGGAAAATCCAAAAGCATAGTGTGTCACAAACTAAATGTGGGGCAGTAATATATAATGATGGCAAAACAAAATTAGTTCAGCAGTGCAAATGGAATTGGAAAAATTAGAAACCATGAGATAATCCTTTCACAAGACAAACGCTTCACCATATTTATTTCAGGTAAGGCATTTATTATACATTCATTAAAGTGCTTTTTTTCAGGTTTGGGTCTTACAACTTAAGCGAGAGTTAGAGAACTTGAATGATATCTAAATGAAAACAAATACAGATACACTCAAATATGGGAAAAGTCTGGTCAGTAATGCTTATGTGGATTACAGTTATTTATACTGAAAAAGGAAATACTGGCATGAATACTTGCAGTTTAAAAATATATGACAAAAAATAAAAATAAAAAAACTATATGACAAAAATGCTAAACAAAAAACAAAACAAAACAAAAAAATCATGTAGTGTAGAAAACAGTTCTTCAAATACTCAGAATAGAGAAAAGAAGAAACCTAGAATGTTGGGTGCAGAAACAGTTTGTGCTAACTCATTAGGAATAGTGTTTTGAGAGTGAGAGCTGGGAGTGCCTGGAGATGCACCATAAGAATAATTAAAGTTGAGAAACAGTCCTGGGAGAAAAGGCTAAAATAATAATGCTGTTTCAGCTGAGGAAGAGAAAGCTACACTTTGGGTCACAAGATTAAAGAGACCAGAGGGCAGCTTACCTGTTGCCCTGTCTCTTCCTTCCTGTCAATTACAACATTGCAATGACATAAGCAGTAATGAGACAATTCTACATTGAGATCAGTTGTGCCTCATTCAAACCAAATTCTTAAGGATTTTCAGTTCCATATTTTCCCCAAAGGCAGAATGTGGGGGTTGGAATGAGATGGAAGATTTCATTGAAGCTTTAGGGAGAGAGTCAAGGTATCTCAGTGACAACAAAGACGTGATAATCTGTCCACATGGTTCCTCCTCTTTTATATCAGACCTGGGAGGGATAAGGCAGGACCAGGGAGGCCAGGCCATTGTTGGTCAGGAGTGTTGGTTTGTCTTGATATTATTCAGTGCTTTCTATTCCTTACTGGCTGGGGAAGTCATCATGGACACACTCAACAACCTTGCCTACCTCCCTTCTTTTCTCCCTTGCTTGTTTGCGTGAAGGATTTTGGGATGTTTCTATTTGTGCTTATTTGCATTCAGTATTGCGATGGTTTGAAGCTGTGTGGACCCCAGAAAAGCATGTTCTTAAAATTAATCCATTCTTGTGGGTGTGGATACATTGTAAGTAGGATCTTTTAGTGGGTACAATCTTAAGATGTGACCCACCTCATTCAGGGTGGGTCTTAATTTCTTACTGGAGTCCTTTAGAAGAGAATGAAATTCAGACCAAATAGAAAGCCACAGAAGCAAGAAATTGAAAGCAATGAAACCTAGAAGAGAAGAGAGAGACTAGCAGATGCTGCCATGTGTCTTGCCATGTGTTTTAGTTTGCTAATAGTACCCAAGGTAAAATACCAGAAATGCATTGGCTTTCCTAATGGGAACTTATCAGGTTAAAAGCTTATAGTTCTGAGGCTGTGAATATTTCCAAATCAAGGCATCATCAGAGATGCTGTCTCAGTAAAGGTAGGCTGCTGATGATCCTGGACTCCTGCCACATGGCAGGACACAGTGGTGCAGGTCTCTGCCTTCTTTTCCAGGCTCACTTTCTCTCCGAGCTCAGCTCTGGGTGATTAGGCATATGGCTCGTCTCTCCCCTCTCCTCTGGGCTTCATTGCTGCTCCACTGAGTCCAGCCTCCAGCCTCTCTCTCAGCTTCTCTGGGTTTCTCTGTCTTTCTGCAGCTGCCAGCAATCCCGGAGCTCTCTCTCACAAGGCAAGGTAAAATGGCAGCTTCCCCTCTCCCCTCTGCTTAGTTTATATATCCAATAAAGGATTAGACCCACCTTGGGTCCCACGGTCCAATTAAAGGCCCTCAACTGAAGGGATCTAATCAAAAGTGATCTAATCAAAAGGTCCTTTAACAGAATCTAATCAAAAGACCCCACATACAATATGTTTACATGCACAGGAATGTTTTAGCTTAAGAAAATAATTTTCTGGGGTCCATAAAAGACTCAAACCAGCAAACCATGTGATGGAGGAGTCCAGGCTTGCCAGAAGCTGGTATTCAGGAAGAAAGCATCACCTGATGATGCCTTTATTTGGACATTTTTCTCAGCCTCAAAACTGTGAGTTAAAAAATTCCCATTGTTAAAAGTCGACCTATTTTACACTATCTACATTTCAACAGCCTAGTGGACTAAAACAGGTATGTTTCTATTTCACAAAAGATTGCAAGCAGTTGGGAGCTGTTAAATTTCAACCAGCACCAGCTCCTTGCTAGGGCACAAGGATATTTATAAAAGCCCAGTACTCAGGCAGTGCAGGTGTCCCTCATATCTGACATGAAGCAGGATGTGTGGAGCTGCCTCCACTGACCCTGACCCGAGCAGTTGGCCTCCCCAGAGACCAGCCACAATAGGATCACTTTTCCTGCTCTTTTGGACTCTTTATGCAGTATAACTATTAGAGTAGTCAGTTGCTGAAAGTTTCTGTTGTGCCCAAGCTTTTGTTCCCAAAAAGCACCATATAGCAACTCACTCCACGCTGGCCTTCTTCCCAGTGTGAGGGATTAGCTAGGTCTATGGCTGGAAAACAGGAGGAGTTAACAAAAGAGGAAATGTCCTTACTTAAAAAGCTGACTCAGAGAGCAGATGTAGCTCAAGTGGTTGAGTGTCTGCTTGCCATGTATGAGGTCCCGGGTTCAATCCTAGGTATCTCCTAAAACAAACAAACAAATGAGAAAAACCAGCTCTCACTGGGAAGTGGATATAGCTTACTGGTTGAATGCCTACTTCCCATGTACTGGATTTAATCCCCAGGACATCCTAAAAAGCAAAGCAAAGCAAAACAAAAAACTTGATTCTAAAAATTTTCTGAACTAACAAAGAATGAAGTATTTTGGTCATGGATAGCCATTTTCCATACATGTGAATCTTGGTGAAAACTTTCTATTAATATGTCTATAGACTGTGAGAAATGAATGGATTTTCAAGAAATACTGTTAAATATACTTTTCAAGAGACATTAATGACTAAAATAAAAGAAAAATTTACTTCAGCTAGCTTGAACCAGTCTTCACATGTTCAAGAGCTCACATATTACTTGGAGCAAGCCAGGTAATGCCAGTGCTTTAAACAGAGCTGGCCTAAGATGGTGGCTAATGGAGAGCTCATGCGCCATCTCACAGGATGGATAGACAACACTCAGCCGGTGTTTGTGGTCCTGAAGGATTGTTGGCTCAATGTGGCCAGATCCTCTGCTTTTCTGAAGACACCCTGGACATGTGAATTTTTTTGAAATCTACTTAAAAAAATATATATCCAAATTAAAATAAAAGTACAATGTGGTTGGTTCAACCTAATGATAACTGCTGGGGCTTAGTCTGGTTCATGGGGTAACCTATATGGATCTTCGAAGGGCCTGGTAGCCAGATAGGTTTCTACAATCAATGACTCTTCTAAAGTTTTCTGTATCTTCACAAGTCATCAGCACCAGGTTTTATTTTTTCTCTTACACACTGAACACTGCTGGGGAAGAGAGGGAAGAGGTTAGGAAGTCTCTGCTTTCCTGGAGCTGAGCTGGCTTTCCTTCATACTCACATCACGTTCTGGCATCCCGGCAGATTCCTATGGGGAGGGTGAGTAACTGGGGTCCTAATGCCAGGCGAGTAGAGTCAGGTCCTGCCTTAAAAAAACGCCCTGGGTAAAGCCCACACTGCAGTCAGGCAGTAGGATTAAAGGGCTGTTGCCGTCTCATTCCAGGCCATGATTGCATAGTTCTCAGCCATGTCTAGTCATGTATTTTATTCTCTCTCATATAAATATTCTCTCCTCCTTTAAAAAAAGCTTCTCTTCTATCTTGAAAAAGGAATTACACTTTTTCTCCCCCAAAGCCTGGGAAAATGAATACAAAGAAACTCTGTAGCTACTCCTAAATGAACAATGGACTTTTAAAATCATTGGATTGACTTATATTCCCAAATGATGCAAGAATCCCCCATTAAAGGTTTAAGTCATACCTAAAATGGTGCCATCATTTTGGGTAATGATATATAATTAAGTCTGCTGCCTGTTTTCTCATGCTTTTTTATCAGTGATTCATGGCTGTTGTCAAAAAGTAACAGCATATCACGACTCTTTTTGCTGTTGTTGTTAAAGCCCTTGTTTGAAATACCCAACAAGCAGGCTTTTCTTGATTCATCAGATTACCAAGGTAGTTCATGTGGGCTTGTAATATACTGAGTCTATGCCAGCTTCCATTTATATCCACTGCAACTTTTTTTCTAGAAATGTTTATGATGTTATCATAAACGAAAAGAGAAAGATAAGGCTGGCTTACACTAAACACATTCACTACTGTATACTTCAGAAACCAACACTGAAGGAGAAAATGGGTTATGTGATCTAACATCTTATCTCCCCCAAAGATATTTCACAGTATCCTGAGTGTCTTTTATTTTTTAGAACAAGAGAGATAGTGGAGTGATTTGCTCTAGAGGAGTTGCTCTTCCTAGCACTTTTGTAACCAAAAATTCTAATAATGCCTTCCAGAATAACGGGCGTCTCTTTCTCGGATAGCAAGCCAAGTCATCAGATTAGTGGAGGCCAAGAACAAAAGCCAAACTCTCGTGCCATCTCCCCTCCCTGGCAGCAGCTCGGCTTCTGGACACCAGAAGACTTGTTCTATAGAGAATGGACTTCCTAGATTGGATCCTCAGTGCTGGATGAAAAGAAACCTAGGCGGAGCGCAAATAACATAAACAATTTAAAAGGGTAATTTTATTCCTTGCAATTTAATGTAGTGGCACACAGGAGAGGAAAAAAAAAGGGGAAAAGAACTTGCTCTCTTCAAAAGGAACTTTTCAACTTTAAAAACTCCTTTCTGGCTGTTTAATATGTATCTCATGAATCACAGATGCTTTTTCAAAATTACTGTCAGGGGCAAGACAGAGGTGTTTGTTTTCATAGATCTGGAAGTAGAAAGTAAAAAGGGAAAGAGTAGGGATGCGGGTGATTTTTTTTTCTTGAGAAAAAAAGGGTTTTATCATGAAAGAGGGGTCTGTTTTCCCTAGACCCTGGATAGTTTCCCTCAGCTTTGTCTTGATTTTAAAAACGAACAGTTTAAACCCAATTATAAGTTTAATTTAGGAGCACTTGATCTAAAACTCTTTGAGTCCCAGTAAGAAATAACGTCAGTGATTCATGCCCTGCAGAAATTATTAGCCACATATTTACTATGCTTAATCACAGCAACTATTAGAAGAAAGGTAATAATATATGTTTTCTCCTGCTAATATTAGCTGGCGAAACTGTATTTCTCACACATTTGCAATGTTCTTGCTAATTATCTAATCATCAGGACAAAAGCTTACAGAACCAGGCAGGTCAAGGCAGCTCCGGTTGTGGGGTTCACAACCAACTTAAGACTTTTGTGGACAGCGTGACCTACTTATCATTAAATGTGCTGAGTTATGTTACCTGCTGCCAATTTTGAGTCAGTACTATTATTCTTCTGTTTTGAATAGCCGCATTAATTGAAATTCAGGTAACACCTTCCCAAGGGATGAGAAATGGTGTTCATAAGCTTTTCTCCATAATTTCTTTTATTATCCTGTAGTTGCAAATATCAACACATTTATTACTGTCACTGAGTTAATCCTCACATTTGAAGAACACACGTATTATTTGCACTTTATAGATGGGTAAAACAAGATACTATTAAATCAGATGGCGTCATGTGTACACAACTAATCTAGTGACACTACTTTCCCCCCCTAGTTGACTTCAGTTTAAGTGTGTGTGGTTCACACTGCATCCTAATGTTTTATATATTTCTGTGATCCTGAAGAGATCTCTGATTTTCTCATATTTAGGACACCTCTTTAATGGCTTGTTTTTGTCTCTTGGGAATGAAACTTGATCAGTGTTGTGATTGTCAGAGGAGTACAGAAGGTCAAAATACCCGAACCCAGCACTGATTCAGTAGGTCTGAGTTGGGACCCAGCAACTGGCAGTTTTCACACTTATCCCAGGTAATTCTGATACAGGTAGCTCACAGACAGGACATTGATTAACCTGATCTGGTGGACTTATTTCTTTACTGGTTGATTTAATGGAATTTATTGCAACATTTTAAGTTTTGACTTATTTTTTCCCATAAAACAAAAATGAGGCGACATTCCTACCTCAGAGAGACCTTGTGAATGGACTGTTTATAAAATGATTATAGGGTCTGATAGTAAAGAACTTATGTGACGTTTTCTACAGTTGCAGGATCAGATTGTGGTCAGTTATCTGTGACATGGCCACGGAAACCTCAGTCTGTGATTTATGGGTAATGAATCAAGAGTATCTTCCTGTTTAGACTGACACGGTATCAGAAAGAACACTAAACTGGAGCTAGATGATCTGGCTATATTTTAATTGAGACAAC
>PVKH010011184.1:0-17875 GCA_004027955.1 Chaetophractus vellerosus | reverse complement strand
GCCCTGCCCGTGGCGGCTTTTGCCTGTCCGTGGCAGCTTTTTGCCCTGCCCACGGCGGCTCCGGCCCGCCCATGGCGGCTTGCCATTCTCAAGGCGGTCTGCCCACTAGGAGAGGTCCCCGGGAACCGAACCCAGGGCCTCCCATGTGGTTTCCCAGCGAGCTCTTTATCCACTGAGCTATCTAGCCGGGCCCCATCCTAAAACCTTTTATACAGCAAACCAGAGCTGTATCAATACAAGTTTTCAGCTTTCTGCAGCACTGATAGTAGAATGTTTTGAAATTCACAATGTTGGGGAAAATGTTTACCACTCAAATCATACGTCAAATTAAACGATGATGTGGAAATACCACTCCTTTGAAATGCTACTCTAGGCTGTAATTGCTGTAATTATCCCTCAGCAGGGGATGGTATTGATTTCCCAGCTGCACCAGCTGCATGGCATGCTGGGACTAAGAGGAGGGACAAATTGAGGGGCTCATGGGCTTTCTGGAATAAACAAAGATGCAGGTTCAAGGAAGGAGATGATCCAGAAAAGACCAAGTTTGAAGAGAGGCATAGCAAAACTCATCTAGATTTACCACCGAGGATAATTAGGAAGGGAATAGGCCATTTGGGAGTGCAGACGGAAAGTCTTGTCAATGCTAGTTGCCAGGTTGGGTCTTTCCAAGAGTTCCAATAAAACAAGACATAGTAAACAAGATTGGTACCCAGACTCCCAGTGAGATAGGATGATATTATACATAATTAGCTCGTGTTTCCTATTCTCTGCACTCTCTTTAGGTGTGACCTTCCCACCTGATTCAGACCCCCAAGAATGAAGGGTGCTCAAACGAGACCAGATAACAAACACATCCAGACCGTTGCCTTTAAATATTTCAAAGCCAATGAAAGAAGGTATAACAGTTATATTATCATCTATAAATGACAGAAATCCTACTAATACTAACTTAGAGACTTTCTCATGCTCACATATCAAGAAGTCTGGAGAATAACCTACAGAATTGGGTGGGAGAGAGTGTAAACTACCAGGTAAAGTGTAATCTGTGCTCAGTGGCAGTGCCCCAAAATGCATTTACCAGTTTCAATGAATGTACCACACTAATGAAGGATGTTGTTTATTCAGGAAAATGTGGGAGGTATGGGGAGCGGGGCATATGGGAATCCTTATTTTTTTATGTAACATTTATGTAATCTAAGTATCTTTAAAATATATATATATTTAAAAAAAAATAAAGTGCTTTACAAATATTTAAAAATAAAATAATAAAATGAGTAAGGACAAAGAAAAGAAGTCTGGAGGGAGGCAATTCTTGGCGTGATGCATAACTTAAAGATGTCATCAAAAGCCCCTTCTGTCCTCCTGCTCCACCACGGTCTTGGTTGTCCAGGCTGCTATGGCACATATCACACAATGGGTTGGCTTGAACAACAGGTATTTATTGGCTCATAGTTTTGAGGCTAGAGAAGTTCACAATAGAGACGTCAGCAAGGCAAGCATTTCCCTAAAGACTGTAACATTCTGATGCTGGCGACCAGTGATCTTTGGAGTTCCTTGGCTTGTATCCCTGCTTCACATCACACGGCAATGTCCTCTTCTTACCTCCATGGTGCTGTTGATATGTGGCTTCCCAGTCTTGGCTCCTCCCTGTAGCTTCGTCTGATGGTGTGTGAACTGCTTCTCTTTCTAAAAGTCTCCATTAATCCAGATGAATACCCATCCTGGTTCAATTCACCACACCTTAACTAAAAATAACTTCTTCAAAAGGCCTATTTATACTGAGGTCACACCCACAAGAACATGTCAAAATGCAGGTACATCATTGAACCTACCACAACCATCCTTGGTCTGTAGTTCTCACCCTCATGAACGCAAGAAGGCTGCAGCACCTCCAGGCATGACGCCTGCATTCAAGGAAGGAAGGAGGAAGAAGGCCAAAGGGTGAAAGGACAAATGCTTTCTCCTGGTGAGAGGTTGTTTTGTTTTGTACAGTTGTTACAATCATAGTGTACTTTCCTATATTCACCTACTAAAAGCTGATGAAATTAGTTAACTGATTTTCATTTTTCGCATATCTTTGTCAGCTTTACTGAGTATAACTAACATACCCTAAAATTCACCCTTTTAGAGGTACAATTCAATAACTTTTACAAATTTGCAGCGTGGTGCAGCCATCACCACAGTCCAATTTTAGACCATTCCCACACCCCAAAAATATTTCTCCTGCCTCTGTACAGTCACTCTCCATTCCCACCTCCAACCCCAGGCAACCACTAATAGATTTTCTGCCTCTATATATTTGCCTTTTCTGGAAATTTCTTATGAATGAAATTGTGATCTTTTGCACCCGGCTTCTTTCACTTTACCTGTTTTGAGGTTGATCCGTGCTGTAGTCCTGCCCAATGCCGGTCACGAGGCCAGCCCATGAAATAGATTCTTCTCATTAGTAAAGACGTGGGTACTGGGAGGGGAGATGAATTGGGGACCATAAAGGCAGTCAATATAACATGCAGAACTTTCACTCTGTTGGGCTGAGGAGTCTGGGTCATGGGAGGAACCAGTCTAAAAGTAAGAGCATTAATGAGACTCCTTTTACAGTAACCCTCGTAAGAAGCCTGGACTGAGGTAGAGTTTGCAAAAATGGAGAGAAACAGATCAACTTCAGATAGGAGATGAAGAGAACTTGGGAATTGATTAAATCATAGGAGGATATGAGGAGAATGGGAGGACAAGTAGAAGGAGCAGTCAAATATTTAGTGTAATATATTCTCATTCCACTTTTCAGTGAAGTTCTAAATCATCCGGTAATTTTTGTTACCAAAGAGAAGGACAACAGGGAGAAAATAACATTGTCATATAAAGAACAATATGACATACATTCGAATTTTACTTAGTTTCAAAACTGACCCATTTTTATTTAAGCTTCAGTTTGATTTTACTCAACACTCCTGGGAGTGTTACAAGATGGAATATCTTGTGACACGTGTCTATCACCGAGCTCTAGTGTAACGAAGCGTTTTATTCTAAATGGTATACCGTGGGCGAGGTGAGAAGAGAAATGTTTTCCCAGAGCCATACGGATATGGCTTTTGGTTGATTAGCCCTGAAAATTGTCCAAAATAAATGAGTACTTAACAAAAAGCAAGAAAGCCAGATGCCGGATTTAATGGGGAGTTACAAAGTAGCATGACAAAGGTGACACAAAAGAGCTGACAGAATCTGCGAATCAAATGTTGCATACGCTGACAGGGATTTTGTGCATTGTCAGGGCTGCAGATAACTGCTTTTCTGAGAGTGAAAATGTGTAAGGATTATAATCAGGGAATACGGCGCTCCCTGGGATTCATACGGCTTTCAACTGCAGAAGTTCCAGCTTAAAAGCAAAGCTGGAAGCAGGTATTTTGCTGAGTCTTGATGATTGCATTTCCAGTAGGCTCATATTAAATATTATAAGAAAAGAATTCCAGTTTCCCGTGCCCCTAGCCAACACCCTTTTGATTTCAACAAAAGATAGAAAGAGATGACAGCGTGACCTGGAGCCTCTGTGTTTGCAGAGGGGCATCAGTACCCTGGAGCACGTGCTGGGCTGGGGAACCTGAAAGGGGCCTGGGGCTGGGGCACAAGGACCAGATTCCCTCTCCAGGGAAACCCACACACGTTTGTCCCCAGAAAATAAAGAAGCAGAAGTGGGAGTACAGATATACCGATTACCAATCCCTATGTCCAAATAGCTGGTAGACACTGCCATTTGCTTGTTCATTCACTCTTTCATGCAATAAATTATCAAACATTTAACTGTGACAAATGACATTATGAATGGCAAGTTCTGCTGAGTGGTATGAGGTAACAAGGGGTAATAAAGCCGAGACTCCGCCTTGACTAAGCTAAGGATGACGGCAATCTCCAGTGAGTGTTAGCTAGGTGGCAGGCATTTTGCATATTGATCTTCTTGACTCCTCTTAACAAGACCAAAATATAGGGATTGTTGCTGTTCTTTAAAAGAAACTGAAGTTCAGAAAGGGTAAGTATGTATTGCTCCTAGGGGCATCTGGAGACGTTTTTCATTCAGGATTTGCTTTCCTTCTATCCTGACCCCCAAACCCTTGTTCTAAGCCATGCCTAGCTTAGAGTCCAAAAGGAGAAATAAAAACATGGATAAAAGCAAGTATAATCAGGGTAGCGATAATTTTATAATGCTTCCTGTATATCCTCAGCATTGTTCCATTTAATCTCAGGCAATACCATGAGGTAGGGACTTTAAAGATAGGGAAACTGAGGCACCGAGAGATGACATAGCTTACCTAAAGTCACACAGCCAATAGTGACAGAGCTGGGATTTGAACCCAGGGAGGCTGATTCTGGGAGTCCATGCTATCCACAGCGTGCCATGTGGCCTCTCTTAAAGGAAAAGCTGGTCAGAGGAGGGGGTGATTGCCTAACGCTGTGAAGCAGAAAAGTGCAAGAAGATGAGTCAAGTATTTGGGGGAAGAAGAAGCATTTGAACTGGGTTTTGAAGAAGTAAAAAGTAGACGTATGGAGGAAGGGAGAAGTTCAGGTGAAAAATTCTAAGTAGATTTCTCTCCACCACCTTCCTTTATTGTTGGCATTGTTTCCTTCCTATTTTGTGGTTTGTGATTACTTCCTTACGTATTTCCTTACTGCCTTACTAGAGACGATGAGGGCAGGAACTAGATGTTTCTTTGTCACTATATGTCACGCACACAGCACCCACGCCTCGTACACCTGTGCAAGGAGGAAGGCGAGGGAAAGAAATTAGCAATGTTAGGAAATGGAGAAAGGGCTAAGTTCTGCAGAAATTCAGGAAATATGGCCAAGATTAGTCAAGGAAAGCTTCAAGGAGTAAGTGGAATTTGAGCCAAGCAACAGTTTTTTAAAAATATCATATTGTATTAATTCTAAGACTTACGTAATTTTACATTTTAACATCTCTGTAATTGAAACCATCTTTTAGTCAATGGGAGTAGTTTAACTGGCATCATTTTTTTTTCTTTCTTGGGTGATATATTAAAATAACAGTCCGTTTTTCAATTGAAAGCATCTTGGATTCAATAAAACAAAACACAGATGCAGAAATGCCTTGTCTGGCTCCTCTAAGTGAATGCCTGTTAGGCAATGAGGGGCTGGGCAGTGGCAGACTGCAGAGCATCCTGGAAGCCAGTCATATTCTAAGACTTGATATGAGAAGCAGTAGGGAGCCATAGTGACTTCTTGAGCAGAGGAGTGACCTCACTGAAATGGTACTTAAGAAAGTTGATGGAAAACGACTGAAGATGGAAGAGAATGATATCTGCAAGGGTAGTCTTGAGGCAAGGGGGTGGAAAGAATCATGCCCCGGAAATCAAGGATAGGAGTCCCACTCCCGGCGGTGTCGCTAATGCTGTGACCTGAAACACGTCAGTTAACCCCTCTGGGTCTTGATTTCTTCGTTTGTGAAACAAGAGGGCCAGAACAGAGAAGCTCATAGGACCCTCTGGATTCTAAAATTCGGTGGTTATTTGATATTCCAGGTGTGAAGCAACAGGGCCCAGCTGTGGGCTGCAGACATACGAATATTTTGAGGAAGGAACAATGTGTGCAGAAGTGTGAGGTTGGAGAAAGGATGGAACTGAAACCAAATGCTCTGTGACTGGAGAGTGGGACGGTGTGTGCAGAAGAGAAGAAACGCACCAGGTTCGGCAGGGCCTTGGGAGACGTGGAAAAGTTTGGACTTTATTGCAGGAACAGTGGTAGCCATTGAAGACTTCACAAGCAGAGGGACTGTCATAATCAAAGACACATTTAAACAAATTGCAGAGAGAAGAGGGGAAAGTGGCAAGCCTAGAATGAGGCTGGCCAGAAAACCACTGTGGGGATCCAACTGAAAGAAAAATAATAGAGACTTAAATTAGAGTGGTGGCCATAGGGACAGATAGGACTAGACAGTTCTCACGGCGCTTAGAAGACAGAATTAGCAGGATTTGCCAAGTGAGGGAGAGAAATAATAGTAACAACAATAACAGCAGCTAACACGGAGTGCCCACTATGTGCCAGACACTGTCCTTTCTAAGAACTTTACATACATGAATTCATTTAATCCTCATTACACCCCCATGAGGTGGTTATCTTATCACCCCCATTCTTCAGATGACGAAATCGAAGTTCAGGACTGCGTACTTTATCCAAGGTCATGCTGCTTAACAAATCTAGACAATTGGGTCCAGAGCCTGTGTTCTTGGCCTCGACAATTCCCTACTCAGAATAAAGCCCAGGTGTCCATCTTGAGCAGTCAGGGGACAACGGTGCTATTCACAGAGAGAAAGCAGGTGTTGGGGAGAAGTCGTTGACTTCGTTTTCAGACTCTATGACTTTATTACTTCCTGCTGTCATTTTCACTTACTCAAGTGTAGTTTAGGTATTACTGGTTCTGTTGTCTCCATTGTCTCCTTTTTACTGTTCTGAACTAGCATCTTTCCTTCCTCTAATTCCCATTCTCTCTACCCCCATGTATCCATCTGCTTGCCCGCCTGCCCTCCCACTAATCTCCTGGGGCTATGAAGCCACCACCTGTATAACAGACACCACTTCACACCTCAGTGGACCCCATTCCTAGCTGTCCAGACTTTCATTGCATCTGTTGGTTCCCTTTGCCCTCCTTTGATCTCACCTTCCCTGATCAGCCCAAACAAAGAAATGACTACCATGCTACCAGAGCTACAGCAGACATGTACATAGCAGGCATGAGTCCTGCCCTCAGCTCTCTTCCTCAGTAAAAGCCAATAGCCTCCTCCTGAAAACGCCTGGGACTCTGCCTGAGGGGCCGCCCACTAGTGCCAGGGAATTAATGCCTCCTTGCCTTGCCATTTGGGTTCTCCAGGAGGCAGACTGTAATAACTTTCGTGTGCATGGCATTTATTAAGGAGTTCTCTTGAGATCAACATCTGTGCAAAAGAGGGGAAAGAAATAGGATGGGGTAGAGAGAGAAGTCAAGCTGTGATCCAGGCCCAACAACATCCTTGGCCAACCCTATGAGGAGTTCTGGAGCTAAATTTTCATTGTTTCAAGTTGGATGGAAAAGGCCAGGTCTTTAAGTCCCCGTTTCAATCAGCCCACTATTGGAAGTGGGCTGTCAGGGAAGGGCTTGACCTCAGGCAACGAGGCTCCCTGCAGCTGAGAGCTGGAGGCTGCCTACCCACCGCACTCCCAGCTCCCAGAGAGCAACAACTCCTTCCTTGAAGGCTAGCCTGAGTGGCACATCACAATGGCCACCGCAATGCCCTAGGGAGCAGCTTTCAGCAAATAACTGAAAAGATCTGGAGAGTTAATACCTTTCTCACCTTGAGATAGAGGGTGGGGATGGGGGAGACATCTTTAAGGCAGTTTGACACTCAGAATTCCCCAGCTGAATTGAGCCCTGGTCGTCTTCCTTGGTCGTCTTCCTTCCCTTCCCTGCCTCACTTCCCCACTCCCTATTTGTGCTTCTCAAATAAACTGTGTGCATTCAAATGCTTATCTCAGGGTCTGCTTCTGGGAGAACTCAACCAACCCCCCCCACCGCCCCCATACACACACATAAAACCTTCTTTATTCATCTGTTCCACAGGAGAAAAATAAATCTTTTCTTAAAGGAATGACTTATATGTCTAGGTTAAATTACCATTTAACCTACCATTGCTATTTGTACCGGCTTTTTTCCCCACTGAGCTGGTTATTTGAAATAGTTGTAAAATGACCTTGGAACATGCTAATGCCTCTAAAGTATACACTTTCCATAGAAAAGGCTGATTCCTCCAGTGTGATGTTAACTGTTTACCAGAAAACCCCATCCATTCAGCAAGAAAACATCCTTAGCACTTTTCTTCGACTTAATCAAAAAGCAGCTCAGTGACGCACGTTCCCCAATCATAAACCCAGCTGACAATAGAATCAATCTTCCCTGAATGGTTAAGCCTGGCACCTGCTTTCGGCAGCTTGTTGACTGCTTGAGTGCCCACATCTGTATTCAGCAGCAGCTGCCCGGGGAAACCGTCTTTATATACCTTAGGAATACCTGCTGTTGGCCTATTTGCATGGATGGATATAACCTGAGAATAGTTCCTCATGGCAATGCATGACAGGTGGGCTAAAAACCCCAGGACATTGGGCTGCAATGCCAGGAGAAGCAGTTCTGGGTGGAAGGTGACTACAGCAACCTCTTAACCAGCCCTGTCCTTCTTGATGTGGGAAGGTAGTCCCAGTTGACAGACACATGTAGTGACACGAATGTTTGTTTTGGGCTTCCTCACTTCCTTTCAACCTGTAGCCCTTACCCATTTGGATCCATCTGTATTGTCGAGAAAGCAAAGAGAAGAAAAATGGAAAATCCTTGGCTTTTAACGCTTAAAACTATAGTCTAGCTGTCACAGGAAGGCTTCAAAGAATACATGCCAAGAGATGTCTTCCCATTCCTAGAAGAGATCGTTTTTGTCCCCGAGACACAGACTTGGGTATAAACAGCTTATCTGGGAGAAGCACAAGTGGGGAAGTGAGACAGGGAGGGAGGAAAGCCAAAAACTGTTCTGCTAATGATCTGGTTACCATTGTGGGAACTGGGGCTAAATCTTACTGGGGACACTCTGAAGAATAGCATCCTCCCATTGGAGGACAAACAGGCTGTGCTCCAAATCTCCTCACCTGCTGGCCAAAGCTGTCCACAGGGATGTCAATACCCCTGTAATTCTGGGCTGTGCCACACAGCTGAGCTTGCTCCCATGGTGAGAAAAAGTCCTCAAGCAGAAGAAGAGACAACCGTGGCTCTTTAGGTGGGAACTGGCAGCGGCTGGGAAGAAGGAACTGTGGGGCAGGGCATCCACAGAGTCATCTACAAAGCATTTGAGGGTCAAGGGAAAGGCAAAAAGAGGCAGAGGCAGAAGGGGAGTAAGGGCATGAGATAATCGTGAGGCCCTATTTCTCCTTCCTACCTAAAATCCAGAGTGGGAAAGAAAGATGATTAAAACGCCCAGATTAGTTTTGAGGTGAAAGGGCACAAAGGATCCCTATTCAAGTTCCTGGCAGAGTCCTTGAAAACAAGCAGGCTCTTTGATTTCCCCCACATCTCACTAGCTTGGAGTTTTAACACAAGTAGAACAAAAATGATGTCAGCGAGGGTGATCTTGGGAAACATCTAAAAATTCCCAAGATCACCAGAGAGCTGCATGAGAAAAGGCTCAAGGTCACGATGAGAAGGATAGAGCTCAAGAATGGTAGCCAGAGGTCAATGGGAATACAGACATTTCAGCAGAATCCAGGGTGGAAGAGTAGCGTTGGCTGAAAGCAATGTGGACCACTACAGCAGATGTCAGCAAAATCCAGGCACCGAAAAAGTTCCAAATTCCTTCCTCTAAAACATGACACTCTGTGAGCTTCCTGAAATCTCTGCTGCTTCTCTAGGGAGGAGGGGAGGAAAAAAATGCCTAGGTTGGCTGAAGTGAAATCTAAAATGACGACGCATCTTTGGGTTTCCCAAAAGGGAGAGCCTGAAATAGGATTTCTGTGCAGGTAGTTTATTGGGGAGGTGACCCCAGAGAGCAGAATTGAGGGACTGGAGAGAGTGAGATAGCCAAAGAGGAAAAGACAGTATAAGGGTGTGTTATTGAGGTAGCCACTGTGGCCAAGGGGAGCTCAGTTCCACTGGGATGTCCTGAGTCCACCTGAAGGCTGAGAGGATGCAACATTTACCCACCGGCTCCCATCGCCCACTGTCCAAGGCCTCACAGGTGTTAATTCCGTACTTCCCAGCTGTCCATGCACAACAAGGTAAGTGAGTATCTGTCAATGCTCCAATCAAAAACCAGAGACTCAGTGCACAGACCTAAGAGTAGAGGCTGACGGTGAGAAGTAAATCCAAGGCCATATGGAATTGCGCATACAACTAAGGCTTAAACCAGAAGTGAGGCAAAGATAATGAACTTGGGGCATAAGAACATTTTCCACATAAAGTTTTTCAGAATTTATTAAGATTGTTATTGTTCTGCCATCAGACAAAAGAGGAATTCAAAGGAGAAATTAGGTTGAGTTATAGAAAAATTTGCACATCTGGTTTGTGTGGTCTGGGAAACCCAGGCCTACCTCACGCATAAAAAAATCTTAACAAGCTAGACCCGCTTAATCAAAACTTGGCCGTCGATGGCTTGCCGCTCAATCACCTCATATCTAATGTGCCTGTAATTTATTTTTCCACATTAATTTTTCCATTTAACATTTATTGAGTATATGAACCATTATGCCAGTTGGGGGCACAAAAGGTCGAAAAGATGAATTTTCTGTTGTCTAACAGTTTCCCCATTATTTGCCTTCAAAGACACACACACACACAAAGATTGATTTTTGTGAACAACGGCAGCTCTTTGCGATTATGACTTCGGGCCTCATTTGGCTGCACTGTTTCTGGATGGAGATTACGAGGAAAAACAAATATTGACCCAAAAGTCAAAGGTCCCCAAGGTTTACATTAGGCCCATGTTGATACCTTTCAAGGGAAAGTGCCTGACCCCAAACCTCTAGGCATGCCAACATGTAATTTTTTTAAGAGAAAAATATTTCTCTTCCATTCATTACCACTCCCTTTTGGTTCTCTTTATTCTTTGGCAATAAAGGAGTCAAACCAAAAATTACTTTTTTAATTTTTTTACTCCCATGACTAAATAGAGACCAAGGTCTCTAAAATGGTCCTCCTGCATTTCCTTTGCCCTCATTGGCTTTTACCAACCTCTTCTTTTTGCTTTTCTCATTCTTTCCCAAAAATCAAGAGTATGGGAGGGGAATGCAAAAAAATAGGGTCAGTTTTAAGATAACCATTTCACCTCCTTTTTCCCCTATTTCAAACCCTGAACAAGAGCGAACTCTGACATGGCCCCCAATTTATTCACTTGAACCAAGGGCACTCACAGAGTGTGGTCTACAGACCATAAGAGAGCCCAAAAGGGTTGTCCTGAGAGGCCAGCAGATGACCTAACACTGCAAGTTCCTTGGTCCCTATAGTGAGTGATGCACCTAAAATAAAGTCCATTGACTTTATTATTTCATCATATTCGTATATAGACATAATAGCTAGCATTTATTTATTATTTTCCAGGCATTCTAATAAATACTTTACATATATTAGCTCATTTATTCCTCAAACCAAACCTAAGAAATAGGTATTTTATCATCTCTATTTACAGATGGGAAAATAGAGACACGGAAAGTTTGAATACATTGTTCAAGATCACCTAGTGAATAAGCAATGGAGACAGAATCTGAGCCCAGGCATTCTGTTTACAGAGCTCTGTGCTACAAGGCCTGTACATGAGCTATGGAGCAGTATTAAAATGTGGCATTTATGAACTAAAATGAACACTAAACTTTACTAAGGATTCTCATTCATTATTCTAATAAAAGAGCTGTCTGCCATGCAACATCACAAAACTCCTGGAAAGCATAATCATAACAGGTACTGGAGATTCCTAAATTGTTGAATCCAGTGGTCAAGTCTCACTTACACCTTATTTGATCAACACACTTTGTCTTCTTGGCTTCCAGAATTCCAGTCTCTCCTAGAAGGAACATCACTGGCCATTGCTTCTTGGTTGCATTGGTGGTTCCCCTCTTCTGTAGACCTAGTAATACTAGGGGGCCACAAGGCACAGCCCCTGGTCCTCCTAAAATCACATGCACTTTCTTGATGAGATCATCCATTCTCATCATTTTAAATGCCATCTATTTATATGCTGCAACTTCAAACCTATATCTCTAGCCTAGACTTCTCTCTTCTGAACACCAAAATCTTACAGCAACTGTCTACTTAGTGTGTCCACACAGATATCCAATAGAGATCGCAAACTTAACGTGACCAGAAAAGGCCTCCTGCTCTTTCCCCAAGATCAATTTCCCACTCAGCCCCCGCCATTCTCAATTGATGATGGCAGCTCCATCCTTCTACATTGGCTGTCCCCTCTCCCTGGAAATCTCTTCTCCAAGATACCCATTTGGGAAGCTTTCCTTCTTGATGTCTTTTCTAAAATATCACCTTCTCAGTGAGGCCTGCCCTGATCTCCCTATAGTTAAAGTTGTAACCCATCTCCTACCCTTGTACTCCCAACCTTTTCATAGCAAGTATCCCCTACTAGCATGTAATATAATTTATATATTTTATCTATTCTGTATTATCTGAATCTTCCGCTCAAATGTAAGCACTAAAAGAACAGGAATGTTTGTCCTTTTTATTCATAAATATATTCCAAGAACTTATTCTAGGAAAACTAGCACATAGTCATCGCTGAAGACGATATGTACAGACTCCCCACAATTTTGCTTTTGTGGTGGGAGATATTTCATGGGTAGGTGATATGCTGCCTATGAATTTGGGTTATTTAATTAGAACATTATTAAGGAAAATGTGATAAAATTACTAAGTTCCATACTATATTTATAAGACACTTATATAAAATTATGTGTATAGACTAAATTCCTTTCTTATAAATTAAATGTTACTATAATAGTAGCAACTAAATTGCTACTTTTTATTTTCCTTTCTCTCCAATTCTTTATTATCAAGGGCTTTTACAATAGGAAAGTGGGTCTAATGGTTAGACCCCTACCCACAATTTATGCCCCCTGTATGAGCCACAGTCAAAAATGTATGAGATGCACTGATTTTGGAGTCACTGAATGCATTTTTGGAGGGTATATGACAAGGTAATTAAGAACGTAGGCTCAGAATCAGACATGATTAAATATGAATTCCCAAACTACCAACTACTAGTTAAGATGAACTTTGGCAAGTGAATTAACCACTCAGTACTTCAATTTTCTCATCTGGAAAATGGAGATAATATTAACACCTACCTCATACAGCGTTTAGAGAGAACTAATTGAGATAATGAATGAGTTGCTCTTATTACAGAACCTAGTATAGAATTTTTGCTTTATAAACATTAGCTATTATTAAAGTATTATTACTTTTTACAAGAAATACACAAGAGAACCATAGCACTGACAATGAATCATGTCACCCAAAAGAGTTGGGATTTTGCGCAGCTAAAGTATCCAGGTTATGCCTGAAGGGAAAACATATACCAAATATTGGTTCCTATAATTTTAAATGGGAGGGTAAAAAATACATTCATTTCAACTCCTCCCTCACCAAAGACAAATGCAATTTTGCTTTGGACTCTACAAATCCCTCCTTTAATTGTCTAAATGTCTGTAATTGAAAGGATTGAACAGTGTATGTAAGTTTACTTCCTCAACAGACAGAATAAAGTGAGGGCACCAAAATCATTTGCTTGTGCATAATATAAAGACCAAATAAATCTTCAAAAACATTTCACGCAAACACTTCAACAGCCAAGAAACATTAAGATATATATTAATTTCATAAACTGATGGAAAGAAAATTAAATCTCTATTCCACATTTGATAATTTTTTAGCTTCTGATGTTAGAATTTTAAATAGGCTACAACAATCAATGGCCAATGTGCATATAATACAGACACATTTCAAATTTAGTATTTCTTAATTTCATGAGGAGAGGGTTTTAAGAAATGATTTTAGGCTAACATTTTCAATTTATTCTACTACAACCAAATGATGCGATTGAGAACAACTTTAAGCTGAGGGGGCATTAGCAAATGCTGTAGGCAAAAGAAGGCCATACTTTCTTCAACATTCTTCCCATCGAGAGATGGAGCCTACATCTTCTCCTCTTGAAAATGGGTGGGCTCCTTGACTGTTTTCACTAATAGAATATGGCATTGTCCCCACATCTGAGCTAAGCCATTAGAAACTGGCAGCTTCCACCTCTTTCCTCTAGGAAAATTCTCCCTGGCAGAGGGCAAACACCATGTAAGAAGTCCAGCTCCTCTAAGACCACCACAAAGTGAGGAAATTCAAGCTGGCCACAAGAATATGCCACAAGGAGAGCGTGAAAGATGTGCAACCACCCTGAAGCTCCTCTAACTACCTGAGGGTCCCAGGTGCCAGACATGTGGATAAAGAAGACATCAAACGACTCCATCCTCAGTGACCATCTGACAACAATCAACTGAATCTGCCAACCCCCAGATATTTGAGGGTTTATTATTAATAATAGATAACTTTAATCGCATGACCTTTCACTTAGTGAGAGAAGTAGTTAACTGCAAACCAAGATGAACTTTCTTTCTAGTCTTGCCTTAAAAGTTATATGTAGAATTAGACCTAGAATAGGGATTCCAACTCTACAAGCTTTATTTCAGAGTCTCAGTCTAATGTTTTCTAAGTAGAAATCATTGGTATTATTTTGTAAATAATTATCACAATGATCTACTCTTCACTATCCCCCAAGTATCCTCTATGTAGAAATATCTAAATCTTCCTATTAGTCCTTAAAAATCTATTTTTACCACCCAAGGATGAAAAACTTGGGACCGGATGGCTTCACAGATGAATTTTACCAATCATTCAAAGACATTCTAATACCAATCTTGCTCAAGCTCTTCCAAAAAATTGAACAGGAAGGAACACTACCAAACTCATTCTATGAAGCCAACATCACCCTAATACCAAAACCGGATAAAGATACTACAAAAAAAGAAAATTACACCAATATCTCTAATGAATATAGATGCACAAATCCTCAACAAAATCCTTGCAAACAGAATCCAAAAGTACATTAAAAGAACTATACACAACATTCAAGTAGGTTTTCTCCCAGGTATGCAAGTGTGGTTCAACACAAGAAAATCAGTTAGTATAATAAACTACATTGATAAACTGAGGAAGAAAAATCACATGATCCTCTCAATTGATGCAGAAAAGGCATTTGACAAAATACAACACCCTTTCTTGATAAAAACACTCATCTCTTGCTGAGATCAGGAGCAAGATAAGGATGTCCACTGAAACCACTGTTATTCAATAGTGTCCTTGAGGTTCTAGCTAGAGCAATTAGGCTAGATAAAGAAATAAAAGGCAGCCAAAAGGGAAAGGAAGAAGCAAAACTTTCACTATTTGCTGATGATATGATCCTATATTTAGAAACTCCTGAAAAAAAAAAAAACACAACAAAGCTACTAGAACTAATAGATGAGTTCAGCAAAGTGGCGGGATACAAAATTAATATGCAAAAATCAAAGGCATTTCTATGGACTACTGATGTGCAATCTGAGGAGGAAATAAGAAAAAAATTCCATTTATAATAGCAAATAAAACCATCAAATATTTAGGAATAAACTTAACCAAGGACATAAAGGGCCTGTATTTGGAAAACTACAAAACATTGCTAAAAGAAACTGAAGAAGACGTAAATGAATGGAAGAACATTCCATGTTCATGGATTGGAAGACGAAATATCCTTAAGATGTCAACTCTATCCAAATTGATTTATAGATTCAATGCAATCCCAATAAAAATCCCAAGAGCCCTTTTTGCAGAAGCAGAAACAAAATTATCAAATTTATTTGGAAGGATAAGAGGCTCCAAATAGCCAAAAAGATCTTTAAAAAGAAGAAAAAACTTGGAGGAGTCCCACTTCCAGACTTTAAAGCATATTACTTAGCTACAGTGGTAAATACAGCATGGTACTAGCATAAAGACAGACACATTGACCAATGGAACTGTATTGAGAACTTAGAAATAGACCCTCACATCTACAATCAAGTGATTTTTGACAAGACTGTCAAGCCCTCCCAGCTAGGCTAGAACAGGTTATTCAACAAATGGTGCTGGGAGAACTGGATATCCATATCCAAAGGAAAGAAAGAAGACTCCCATCTCACACCATATGCAAAAATTAACTCAAATAACCGATAAGGATTTAATATCCATGAGATCATACAACTCAAAGATAAAAAGACAAACAACCCAGTTAAAAAACGGGCAAAAGACTTGAAAAGACAATTGTCCAAAGAAGAAATATAAATGGTGAAGAAACACATGAAAAATTGTTAAACCTCACTAGCAATTACAGAAATGCAAATCAAAATGACAATGAGATATCGTTTCACACCTATTAGATTGGCCACATTAAAAAGTCAGAAAACTGTAAATGTTGGAGATGATGTGGAGAGATAAGAATGCTTATTCACATTTGGTGGGGAGGTAGAATGGTACAGCCAGTGTAGAGGACTGTTTGGCAGTTCCTAAGGAAGTTGAATACAGACTTTCCATGTGACCCGGCAATACTATTAATAGATATATATCCAGAAGAACTGAAAGCAGAGACATGAACAGACATCTGCACACTGATGTTCATAGCAGCATTATTCAGGATTGGCAAAGTTGGAAACAACCCAGGTGTGCATCAACAGATGAATGGATAAACAAATTGTGGAGAATACACATGATGGAATATTATGCAGCAATAAGAAGAAATGAAATTGTGAATCATATGACAACATGGATGAACCTGGAGGACATTATGTTGAGTGAAGCAAGCCAGACACAAAAGAACAAATACTGTATGATTGCACTATAATGAACTAAATATATTGTGTAAACTCATGGAGTTAATAATTAAGTTATAGGTCACCAGAAAATAGAATGAGGTTAGAGAACAGAAACATGAGGTTTAATCTGTGCAGGATTGGTAAAGAGGTTGTTTGTAATCTTTGGAAATGATAAGAAATGGTGAAAACATATCATGGTGTTTGTAACTAGCAGTGCTATTGAATGGGCATGACAGTGGCTGAATGGGAAAGTCTAAGGTCCTGTATATTACTAGAAGGAAAGCTAAAATCTGTAACATGGTACTGTATAAGATATTAGAACCTCATATAAAACATGAATATGGGTGATATTGCATATATAAGACTGTTTTTACAAAATATAAATACAAATATACTAGAGAAGGAAAAAGAATAGCAGCTAGTATGGCAAGGGAAGCATAGAAAGATTGGGCGGTGATGAGTTTTGTTTGCTTGTGTTTTATAATAATAAAACACAAGCAAATTATTATTGGAATAATGAGAGTGCTCTAAAAATGACTGAAGTGATGAATGCACAAATATGTGATTACACCAAAAACCACTGATTGTACACTTTGGATGGATTTCTGCTTTATTAATATGTACCAATAAAATTGATTTGCTTTTTTAAAATCTGGTTTTAATATGCCTTAATGTTCTTCTTAAAGAGCAACTGGATCACACCAAGCATTTCCTAAATTACAGACTGTTGTAGTTTCCTAGGCTTCTCAAGCAAATACCATGCAATGGGTCAGTTTAAACCACGTGATTTATTTGCTCATGGTTTGGAGGCTAGATGTAAGTCCAAATCAAGGCATAATCAAAGCAAAGCTTTCTCCCTGAAGATTTTGGCATTCTGGGGCCAATTGAGGAGCTCTTCAGTCATTAGCCTTTCACATGGCAAGGAACATGGTGGCATCTCCTGGTCTCCCCCTTCTCTTCTGATTTCCATTGATGTTCAGCTCCTGCTTGCTCCCTCTGTGGCTTTCTCTCTATCTGTCTGAGTTTCATTCTGCTTATAATGGGCACCCGTGATAGGATTATGACCCACCCTGGGCCATTCCTTCACTGAGGTAACCTTGTCAAAAGGTCCTACTTACAAAGAGTTGAGGCCAACAGGAATGGATTAAGTTTAAGAACATGTTTTTCTGCCATACATACAGCTCCAAGCTACCACATAAACTTTTACCTCTATATTTTCATATGCAAAATTGGGGGGGGTGGCATAAATGACCATTGTCTAGAAGGATGAGCCAACAATACACTGGAACAAAGGATGGGCATCAACAAGAAGCTGATCCCTTTAAGAAAACATGAAGTTCTATACTTTAATCAGCATCCTAGCTCAGTTCAGCCAAGACTCCATGAAGAAGATACACATTTTAAATGGCTTTAAAGTAGCTCATCATCAAAG
>PVKH010011183.1:0-17883 GCA_004027955.1 Chaetophractus vellerosus | reverse complement strand
CTTAGTGGATTCAGGAATAAAAGACCTAGTTTCCTATATTGACCACAGTCTCCTTCAAGCACTTGAAATACACCAACAATTACAGCAAAGTGATAAGGGCCTGAGTATAGCAAGTACAAGGACAGGACTACAACAAGAAGAAGACTCCAGCTGCAGAGGCCAAGGATATTCCCCTGTGGACGTTCCCACTGAGCTCAGTCGCAAAGAAAAATTAAGGCTTGAAATAGCTAAGCAAAGAAAAGTGGGGGACAGAAAGCATTCCAGTCCGTGAGAGGCATATACTAATGTAGGGCTCTGAGGTTGTGTGCCGTATTCAGGCAACTCTAAATCCTTTTATGGAGGCGGGGGGGAGCTGTAAGACATGGATTTGGGCATAGATATAGGAGTTTGATCACAGAGGCAGGTCTGTTAAGGGATTTGTACAATTTATCTGTGCACATGTGTACATGGATAGCCTGAGGCTCTAGGCAGATAGGCGGATGACAAGCGAGATACTGTGCAGAATACTGTGTTCTCCTGTGCAATGCCGTGCTCACTACCTTGTTGCTAATAGCAATGCAAACGCTTCAAAGCCCCTACAGGCAATTGGGGGTCGCTCTTTCCAGTTTAACCCTGTGGAGCCTTTATGTGAAGATATGCTGGGGGCTTGAAAACTACCTAAAATTATGGCCCATCTTCTTGGAGTATTACTTTTACCTGGAGTATTACTTTTTGAGAAAAAGTTGAGCAATTTAAAGCTAATACATGGAGTTTCAAAATAATAATGATATTGATGTGGACGAGCTATGTGTTGCACTGTTCAAATGCATACCTCGGGAGAGCATTTATTCCTCTCTACCCTGGGAAGTATTTGGATAAAAATGTTGGAGAAGTGTCGATCATGAGTTTGATGGAGCCTTTTTCATTTGTCTTTACTCGTGGCCTCTTGTGGTTTTAACTGGCCATTGGCTTCTTTTCGAGTTCTCTGGTTGGTCTCTGCTCCTCTATCTTTCAAAGATACTTATTTCTTAGATCCCGCTTTCCACTCACACGAAAAGCACTTCCTTCTGTTATTTATTTATTTACAGAATAAAAATAAGCAAATAAAAATAGACGTGAGGTGGGTGGTATTATGTGGGAACAGAGATGAATATGACATGATTCCAGCCTTTATGAAGTTTAAAACTTAAAAAATGGAAACAAGCATCTGAAAAATTTCTGCACTGCCCCAGTCTACCTGTATAAATGTTTATGTGAAATATCTGTAATCCAGCATAGACGGATTGACCTTGTATCTGCATCCATTTAGAAGAGAGGAGGGAATGTCTGTGAGTAGTTTATGTCACTAGGCTTTTTCATGACCATTCGTTCATTCATTCACTCACTCGTTCAAACACGCATTCAGTGCGTATCTCATCTGTGTGAGGCCAGGGAGGCGCTGGGGAAGGGCTCTGCTGCCGCGTAACCTCGGGCCCTCTTTGTATCAAAGTGTAATTTTTTAAACTTTTTAAAATTAAAGTTTATCATTCATACATGAACAGCCATAAACAGTATGTGCATACGTTGTGACCTTACAAAACAAACATACATAACATCATACAGGACTCCCGTACATCATCCCACCACCGACCCCTGGCATTGTTGGGAAACATTTGTTACGAACTATGAAAGAGCATCATCGAAACCTTGCTACTACCTAGCCAATGTCTTACATTTGGTGTATTTTCTCCCACAACACACCCAGTTAATGGCACCCTGTGTTAGTATTATGTATTCGTTATAGCTCATGAGCAAATGATCTCATGTTTGTTCTGTTAACCACAGTCCATCTTCCCTCACAGGATTCCCTGCGCCATACAGTCCCATGCTTTGCACAGTCCATTCAAAGTGTACACTCTGTCCCACTCCTTGTCATCAGAGTTGTGCTGTCATCAAGTCAGTCAATTTTAGAACGTTTTCATTACTCCAAAATGAAAAATCCCATACCCCCTTGCAGCCCCCTTAGAATTGACATATCTTCTTCACCATTGCTGCAAAAAATATTCAAAGTGTAATTTTTTGAAAGTATTTTTTTTTCTTTCTGTCTTGGAAGTCACAGAGCAACTGCTGGCATTTACTTACCTACTGCACGAGTAGTTCTCTCCTTGTTGGCTTTGAAATTGATCTTCTTTATCTTGACACAAAGACCCAAAATATGACTTTTCCCCAGAGGAACAGATGGTGAGGAGGCAGTAGTACTTACAATTTACCAAAAGAGGGATTACTATATTTAAACAGCATATTAATACACAATTATACAGCTGGACAGATTGTGTTCCTCTGAGAGAATGTTACTGTTGCCTGTCTGAAAATCACTAGTGCCACCATTCCACACGTAGTGGGAAAACGTGGATGGTTGCAAGAGAGAGAGACAGAAAGAAGGAAAAAGAAAGATCTGTACTGCATAGAGAACAAATCCAGGCACGGATTTAAGGGGATTAAATAGCTCGTGCTGATTCCTTAGGGTGAAAAGGGTGAGAAAACAAAACAAAAACCATTAACTCATCAGCAAAGGAAAATGTTTATATAAAACAGTGTAAACTCCTGCCTTTAATTCTGCATTTTGGCTAGATAGATGGAATACCCTCCTACTAATGCCCTGCAGCCTCAGACAGCAATTTTTCAGCCATAGTCAGTGTGGGTTTTGGATGCCTTATGGGGATTAGCAACGACTGTAGCTGAAGATTTGAAACATTGAGCAGAGAGGAAGTATTAAAAGCATTATTAAATATTTTTAAATTCAAATCAATTTAAATGTAAATGTTATTTAAAGAACAACACCTAAAACAGTTATTTTCTTTGCCGGCCTTGTACATTGCTGGTATTTACCACATCATCCTTCCTGTAGCTTTTATTAACTCCTAAAAATGCATAGAAACCTGTCAGGCTGCAAAACTTCTGGTCCTAGTTGCCAAAATGCTCGACTGTCAGGTTTCTAGGGCAAGACTTTATGTGTGACAAGCTTAGGGTTTTATTTTCAATTAACTTCTAGTTAAATGCTTTCATTTATATTTCATTTTAATTGAACAAGGCCTTCATGAGGTAGTAGATTATTTAAGACAAAGTACCAGTGAGATTTTAAAAGACTTTGTGTTTTCAGCTCCCAGAAGGAAGAGAAACACTATGTGGATATTCTAGTTTCTGAAATCAGACGTTGGGGATGTTTTTTTTTTTTCTAGAAATATGTCAAGTGTGCAGTTGCTTGATACCAAATGTTGCTTTTTAAAACAAATTTATGTAAAAAGTCACTTTTCTAACAGGAAATAAGTTATATTTAAAAAGCTTCCCAAAATGAAATGGAGGGAACAAATTCAACATTTACATTTTTAATTATAGCAGAGCTATCTGTATTTATTTAATGAACCTATCTAGATGCAACAGGGATGTAATTGAAGGGTGAAAAATTCCAAATGAAAATTGCTTTGGTAAATGCAATCATGCTGTTGTTTCATATGTAACATAAAAAGTTTAGCAATATGCATTTTATTTATACACACCTATATTAAGTCTCTAAAAATTAGTTTTAAATTTTGACTGTGGAAATGAATAAAACATACACATTGAGCAAGGACTTATTATATAAGCATCCCAGTGTCCAAAAAACATTTGTAGAGCACATATAGCCATATAGCAATCATAAACTAAGGGTTTCTGGAAATGCCCTAAAAATATAAATCATTTTAAAGTGCTTAATAGGGGCCGGCTGTAGCCCAGTTGGTAGGGCGCCGGTTTACCACATAGGAGGCCCTGGGTTCGGTTCCCAGGGCCTCCTCGAGCGGGCAGACTGCCTTGAGAAGGCAAGCCACCACGGGCACAGCAAGCCGCCACAGGCAGGGCAAGCCCCCGCGAGCAGGCAGGCTGCCGCGTGGTGAGCTGACTCGGCGGGCCGCCACAGCGGGGGAAGACAAGCAGACACAGAAGAACACAAAAATGAACACAGCAAGAACAAGCAGAAAAGGGGGGGATATGTAATAAATAAAAAAAATAAATCTTTAAAAAAATAAAGTGCTTAATTATCTTAAACCCACAAATGGGTTTTTTGAGTCTCATCAAGGCTTTGCAAGATATCCAGACTCTTCAAATTGTTTATACTGAAACAATCAACTCTTGGTTAGTTTTAGTTTGCATAGAGATTTATATTCTTTCCTCCAAGGGACATAGATTACTTTATGAGTGCATGATCAAGTTAGGTTAAATGGCAGCCAACGATCCCAAGCTCTCTGGGTGACACTGGCCTAGGCGGGGAGGTTCTCCATGGCAGCAGCCCTCCATACGGGCTTAGTATCCCATGCCATTATCACACGTGCTTCCCTGGCCACTGAAGCAGAGAACGAGCAGGCTGGGACTTTGACACTGGCAGCTAAGTGCATCCACCCAGCCAGCAATAGCACATGTCATTTCCACTCACAATTTGTTGGCTATTCTTAACATCCAAGGGATGGGGACGTTTACTGCTATGTACCAGTAGGCAGAAAATACGTATGTCTGAACAGTAGCTGTATCTCCTATGGAAATGGCCCAAATTGAAAGAGAAACCAGTATTCTAATGAAAAGGAGTGGGTTATGCTTTCATCTCATAAGTCTGCCTCAAATTACTTCATTTCATATAAGATATAAGTTATGGCATGAATAATTAATATATTGGGATAATGGAAAATAGAGATGTTGCAGAATTACTTGGAATTCAGTGCCAATGTCTGTGGGCCTGTTAAGTCAAGGATATTTTTATAGGTCAGATTCACTTATTCCTCATTCCTTGTATTGATAATACATTCATCATCACAATCTGCTTTATTTTTAACACAAAATTCAGGAAACATCTACAAATTTGTATTTCTGTACTACACAAAGCACCGTGCTAAATGGTGGAGCCATAAAAGAACTGGACACAGAGTCTAGAAAACTCCAGCAAAACTTTATTAAGTAAGAAGTTTAAGTTAGATCCTAGATGTACAAGGCTAGCAAGTCAAAGAAACGGAAATTTTGCAGTTGAAATCTTGCTGTTATACATTTGTCTACACTTTCTAGAATCCAGTAACCTTTCTATATCTAAAACTAAATATTATTCTGTGTTATTCACTATATAAATGGCCTAAAAATTGATACCTGGGGTAGGAAATACTAATGCTGCTGGATTTGGCAGGAATAGTCTTTGGGGAGACAGGTGATAAATGTGATTGTGTTCTTATCCTTGCCAATCATAGCGGGAGATCTTAAACTCGATAGAAAATATGCTGGTGCCAGGACCTGGCTTACTCAGCTGTATATTCAGCTACAGTTTCGAAAAATTTTAAGCACAGCTGTGCTGAGTAAACTAATAAACTAACAGTCTGTCAAATTTCTCTTTAAGAGCCTATTTCTCAAAGTTGTATCTGTATATTTATATATCACCATATATAAATATATATGAAGCCAGGATTAATAGTTTAATTATAACATTAGATTATAGTGGTCACACTTAGTGCCAATATTAGTTATACATAATTCTTTTTACATGAAATAATTGTCATTTCGATGTTTGCATGATTAATTAGCACAAAACACCTAGATGTGAAGGGATGTTGATTGCATATGGAAATTGAAGAGTCTCAGGTCAATTCCCATGTTTTACATGACATGAATCTAGAACCTAAAGCAATTAAAAATTATATATAAGGTTATGCAAAGAGCAATAACAGATAAGTCTAGAAGCTAGATCTCTTGTTACTTAGTCTTACTTTTCTACCAGGTACATTTCTTCTTTTTACTCTCTAGTGCTTAACACTAATAAAATGTTACTATTTCTGCTCTCCCAACAGCAAACTGTAGTTTTAGTTAGGATCTAAATTAGCTCTTTTTTTTTTTATTATCTATCCCCTCTTTCTGCTTGTTCTTGCTGTGTTGAATTTTGTATTCTTCTGTGTCTGCTTGTCTCCCCCCCCCCCCATTGCGGGGACCCGCCGAGTCAGCTCACGGTGCGGCAGCCTTGCCTGCTCGCGGGCAGCTTGCCCTGCCCATGGCGGCTTGCCCTGCCCATGGTGGCTTTGCCCTGCCATGGCGGCCTGCCTTCTCAAGGAGGCCCTGGGAACCGAACCCGGGGCCTCCCATGTAGTAAACTGGCACCCTACCAATTGAGCTACAGCCGGCCCCTAAATTAGCTCTTGAAATATATTTTCACTTCAGTAGCTGGAGACTTTATGGATGCTGATAGCCATTGTTTAACATTGAAATTACTGTATTTTGACAGTTAGGGGGTGTGGTTATAAAGGTAACTGGCATCATATCTCCTGCCACCATCTCTCTTGACTTCTTAGGAATCATGGCTTATCCTTCTCTTTGGTGAAACATAGTCTCCGGAAGAAAAACAGAGCAGAAGTGGAGATTTCTGGGAGACGCAAAGAATGATGTGTGAATTAATTTGAATCAGATGTAAGATGTGACAAATGGTTAAACCATATGTAGACAAATGGACTGAACATACATTGAGGTTAACTTTTTCCTTCTCTGTTCAGAGGTGTATTTCTAAAATACCAAGACAGGGTTTCCCTGTAGTTTTTAAAATGTATTATTTCACAACCTTTTACATAGTTTTTTTTTTTTGTAAATGGAACTCTTTTATTAGAAATGCAGGTTTCTTATACATCTTTTGCTTTGAAGAAGTCCTTCAGTAACGAAAACACTTAGTTTCCTCCTGCACAAATCAGACATGACAGCTGTAATAATGAACCTTATCAAGTCCTACTATGTGGCAGGCACTTTTTAAATGTGTTTGTGGATAACATCGTTTAATGATCACACAAGCCTGTAAGAGAGTTACTGTAATCGTCATCTCAGAAATAGGAAGCTGAGTTTCAGAAAGGCTTATAACTTGTTCAAGTCCGCACATTTATTCCTGAGCTCCCACAATGCACTAGGAGCTATCTCATAATTGGAAATAAATTAGTGACAAAATAGGTGTAGTTTCTGCTTTCATGGTGTCAGAATGGAGAGACAATAAATAGCTAAATGCATCAATATCAGGTGCTAGTTACTACAATGAAGAAAAATAAAGCAGATAAAGGGGATTTGGGTGTATATATATTGGGTGTTCTGAGGAGGTGATATTTGAGCTGAGGACTGAGGAAGCAAGGGAGGGAGCCATATTGGTTGGCCACATGGGAAGCGCTTTCTTTCTGGAAGGGCAAATGGGAAAGCCTGAGGTGGGAGCGTGCACAGCAGGTTGGGGCAATAGCAGTGAGGTGAGGGTGGCAAAGCATAGTGAGTTGAGAGGGTACCAAGAGATGAGGTCAGAGAGGTACCAGTGGCCAGTATGGGGATGGCAGTTTTGAGTAAAGTTGTCAAAAGATCACAAGATCACTTGAGATGTTGGGTAGAGAACACTTAACTTCCAGTGTGGAGATCATGGTGGGTTGGACAAGGTTGTGATCTTTGGCCAACCATTGTCTGATGCTGGCTATATAATCAAAGAAGAGTTTAAGGGATTTGCTGTAGAGTGTGAGTGAAAGAGAAACTGAGTTTGAATCTGAGGTTTTCACTTGAAGGAAATGGACAAATTCATTTGCCTAATCCTATTAATTTTATATTCCCCAAATATGTCACATCTGACAACTTTTCTCCTTTCTTCTTCCCAGAACCTTTGTTCATGATCTCATCACCACTTTACCTGACAAATATTGCATGAGTGGAGAAGGTCTCCCTGCCCATTGTCTTTCCCTGCTCCATTAAAACATGATAATTATTTCACATCGTTTTCACATTATTTCTGATATGTTAGTCACCATGTTTTTCAATTCTATTGCTTTCTGAAAACAGGACTGCAATTGCAGAGATGTTAAGAAGCAAAGCAGAGATTTGAACCCAGGACCCTAATGCTTAGCTTTCATACTATATTTCTCTGACAGTTACTAGAGCAATCTGACAAGAATTTATGTTAATATTAAATTAAATGATGCTTTTAAGACAATCAAAACAGTCCTGGGAAGATATTTGTGAGTCAGTAGATATTGTCTAAATGAATTGCCTTGATAAGACTAAAGCTAGACTTCCCCTTCTTTGATGTGAACATTCTGGAGGTTCGCTTTGGTCCTAGTACACCCAATTTAGGCCCAGGAAATATTTGATTAGCTATGTCTTCAGCCTGTTGTACTACAGGGAAGAATGCATTTTAGATACAGGATATCTTCTTCTGAATCTTCTAAGGGGGAAAATAGCATGATCTATAGCTGAATGCTTTGGTTTTTTTTTTTTTAAACTTGAGTCCAAGTGACTGTTTTAAAGTTAATTAAAATGAAGATCTCTTAGATGAAGATATGTTAAAAAAAACTGGAAACAACTTAAAGTTCATTGCTAGCAAACTGTTTAAATAAATTAGGCTACACAAATATATAGGAATACGTGGCAGGAATCTATAAATATGAAGGAGTAGTAGATGCGCTATTGTCTGCATGCAGAAATATTCCATAAAGACATTGATAAAGAAAAAGTTAGTATAGACTGTAAAGTCCTCTATAAGCCATTTTTGTTAACTATTACAAAAAAAAATCAGAAAAATATGTCACATTTTCTTTTGTAAGGAGATTAAAGGGCCATGTACTTGTTTTTTTTTAATTAGAGAAGTTGTGAGCTTACAAAGCAATCATGCACAATGTGCAGAATTCTCACAATCACCCCTCCACCAACACCTACATTGTTGTGGAACATTTGTTACAAATTATGAAAGAATATAATCAGACTACTGCCACTAACTATGGTCCATAGCATGCACTTGGTGTATTTTTTCCATACACTTTCTATTGTTAATACCGTGTATTAGTATTGCACATTTGTTAAAGCTCATGGGAGAACACTCTCAGATTTGTACTGTTGACCACAGTCGATCTTCCACCACCTGGTTCACTGTTACACAGTCCCATGGCTTGAACATTCTCTCCAAAGTGTGCACTCAGTGGCTCTCACTTCCATCACAGAGTTGTGCAGTCATCACCTCAGTAAACCTTTGAATGTTTTCCTTAGTCCAAAAGAAAAAAATCCCATGTCCCCCATTACTGACCCTTAGTGTTGATATAGTACCTTCTTTGACATTGATGCAAGAATATTACAATATTGCTGTTAACTATAGTCCATAAGTTACATGAATTGTATTTTCTCATGCATCACTATATTCTTACCACGTTTTAATAGTGACATCCATTTGTTCTGGGTCATAGGACATTCTTGTATTGTGCTATTAACCACCATCTTCATCCACCTCTGGGTTCACTATGTTATTCAGTCCCTAGATGATTCTCTAGCTTTCCTTCAATTGACATTTACATCCCTAGTCTACCCCTTTCAGCCACAGTCCCATTTATAATATACTTTTAAATCTATATTTTCTATATTGTCTATGTTTATTTGTTCTTCCCTCAAGCATAAATCACTTCTGTAGCAAAAAAAATGATAAAACACTGAAGATAACCAGAGTTTGCATGTTCACTTTGAAAAATTATAACTGATTTTGAAATTCCAAAGTTTTTAGTAAGTTTGGTTCCTGGCATTAAGTTTGACAGAATTACATAATCAAATTTATAGATGTAACAAATAGAGAAAAAATATTGTAAGTGTGAAGAGCTCATGGCAGAGAAAGAGAAAAATATATTACACAAAATGATAGGTGCTTTTATTACTTCCTTTAGTCAGAACCATAAAAAATGCATGTTTATATCTGATATCTCCATTTATTCATTTTTTTTCCAAAGGAAAAATAAATGTAATAGAAGCCTCCTAACTTATCCTAGAGTATGGGTATTTCAAACTTGATAGGCTTGGCTGTCTAAAATATGGTAGTCTCATGAATATCAGAGTTTATAGAATAAAACATGATTTTTTAAAAAATTCAAAAGCACAAAGCATTCCAAGTCTACTTTATAAAGTGTTTGTTTATATGTGTATGTGTATCTGTGTGCTCCATCAAAACTTGAGAAAACATGTATTTAAGTATTTAACTTGGCTTTATTAACTCTCAATTTTGCACTCATTAAATATAATCTGGAAAGAATAATTGTCAAATGTATGATAAGAAAACAAAATAAACCTCTGGCTGGGAATGTATTAAATGTCCAGGAAAATAAAAGTGTAAACATTTTATATATTGGCATAATAGGATTCTATTCCATATTTAAGAAAGGTCAGAGGGAACACATATTTTAAGTATGGGAAAAACAGAAGTCTATAGATTGTTAGGTTTTATGTCTCTTATGGCTGATTTTGAAATTATTGAAAGTAAGTTCTAAAATAAGTATATTTTCAATGACTACTACAAAGTACCTAGCATTTATTAACTATTAGAGAAAAAGTAGAATTTAAGAACCACATGAAAAAGTGACAAATTCAAGGAACATCTGCTTGTATCTGGAAATAATTAGCCCTCAAGTTGAGGTATGTGAATCCCTCACTCTCCGAACAGAAAAAAGAACCATAAAACTAATATCTAACATGTTTTACTCTCTGGGGCTGTCATTCCTGATGGTTCCTTGCTCAAAGATTGACCAATCAGAAAGACATAAAATGCTAGTCCTTCCTGTCTTACTAGATTTCAACCTCAAGATCATATATCTTGGTTTGGACACATGAGATATACAAATAAATTTGATAACTCAAAGTACTTAATATATGTAATAATAAAGTTATTCATTCCACAAATATTCATTGATTCCATTTGTGCAATGTAGACACTATGACAGATGCAAAGATGATTAGATAACATAATGTAGATAAACATATAGGATTGGGCAAAGAAGATTTGAGTTCACATCCCAGCTTTGTCTTTTGCTAGCTGGGAAAACTTGGGCAACGGTCTCTTTTCTTTGCTGACTCTTAGTATACTAATCTGTAAAATGAAAATATTAATATGTACATAAAAAGATGGAGTGATTTTTAAAATGTTATTAATGGAAGTTCTTTGCAAATTTTACAGTTATTCTTCTATTATTAATCCTTTTATGAAAATATCACATTGATAGTTTTTAGTACAATACAAATAAATAGAAAAGTTCAAATTTGTAAGATGAAAACTGATATTACATGAATATAATTCAAAGATTTTGATGAAATTATCTTACCAGAATAATATAAAATTATGGTTTCAACAATCTTATGGTCATACAGCTTCAAATAACTTCACATAATCAGAATTCAAAGTCAATCATACGTTTAGGTCTGAGAGGTATTGTGAAATCCTCATTCAGAATGGAGAATGCCCATAAACATTCTCCAGTATTTTTGTTTGCATGTCTGAATGTCTTATTACATAGTCAGAATCATGAGAGAGCAGAGGTATGCCTTGTTCATCACATTTTCCTCCACAGAGATTGGGATTTTAAGTGAGCAGAGATGAGAGATGTGTCAGAGGACAAAAATAAACTCTATTCCAAGACTTTCTAAAACCATCAGATGACTCAGATTTCAGGGCTGAGAATAGCTTGCTAAGCTACTTTCTTTCCCCATAGAACCCAAACCAAAGAAACCTATACAAGTCGATAAAGTTTGTATATTGCTTATATTTTAGGGAAGAGTTGCCTCCACTTTATCTCATTTAATTATTACAAAGAAAAAAATTCTAATATTGTTACAAAGAGCTACTGGGATAGGTATTATCTTCTTTTACAACATGTAATCACTGAATCTCAGAGGCATGGAATGACTTCCTGAAGGTTATCTGGCATTTTCTTGGAATAATTGGAACTCCAAAGCACTGAGCTCTTTCCCTGGATGAGTGCATTGAGAAATCATGGATAAGTGCAGGAAAAATAATGGAATATAAAAATTGCAAAGAGTCCAGCGTTCAACGTGCCATCAGGTCATCACAAGGAGTTTCATTCTTAAAATTCTACTTTCTCAAGTTAATGACACAACCAGAAAAATGTGTTCATGCTCCTGTCCAATACATGTTGCTTTTGAGGCAAGGCATGATTGAGCCAAGGATGAAGAGGGGGAATGAAAAAGAAGTTGCTTAGTGAATAAACAACTCTGTCTACTGCAATGTAGCTACTGGAAATAAATCTTTGGTGGCTATCCAAAGTAAAAACAACAAAAACAAAAACATCATGCTATTTTATATTTTAGAATACTTATCCTAGTTCCATGCTAGGCTAGCTAATTTCCTCATATCTCAAAGCCATGTTTTAAAATTCTTGGAGTAATTCCTAAGTAATACCATCTCCTACAGTATAGGTAAATGTTAAAGACTTTATTATTGCATGCATGAGGCAGGTAAATTTATATTGGGGGGAATACTTAATATGCAAATATATACATCCCCAGAGTAAAGGGAAAACTGAAGGAAGTTAGATTCTGTTTTGAAACTTAGAGAAGGCTCTAGTTGAGACCCTAGATGTAGGAAAGACTTGCTGCTGAACTATTAGAGTCACTGCCTTATATCGAAGTAACACTTCCCCAGGTGACTTTGGGGTCTTTTGTAGCATCCTGAAGACTGTATGACAATATAGGACCACAAAAACACTGAAGCATATAATGGGAGGATCTCTAATTTGAAGGTCTGCAGGTACTCTCTGGGCCATTACTCAGCTTGTACCATTTCCAATGTGGACCTGCCATATATTTGCATATCTTCAAATTTGTAACACTACAAATTACTTTTATAGAAAATAAAAGTATGTGTATTTAAAAATCAAATGATTTGCCTAGTGACTTAAAGCAAGTTACATTTTAAAATGAGAAGAAGGTATTAAAGTTATAATATCCTCCTATTAGATCTACTTATTGCTACCTTTCTCTTTGATCTATAATTTCTAAATTCTCTCATAAAAACAGAATTTTGCAAAATATTTTAACTTCCATAACTATCCAGAATGAAAACCACTGGATGAGATGGAATGGGGCAGGGAAGTGTTATGCAACACGGATATACGGTGCCTAACCGCGTCCTTACGTATACTTTTATTCTTTACACTTATATTGTGCAGGGACTCTGCCTGAGAACTGGGGATAGATTTAAAAAGACACACACACAGCCCCTGCCCTTCTAGAATATACTACCTAGTGGGAGATACAGACAAGTAACGGGTAATTACAATAGCGTGACGTTTCAGGGTTATGATGCAGAAAGCCCAGTGCTGCGGGTGCACATTAGAAAGCCTGCAGGAGTCTCCGTGACTTTCCCTAGGGAAGGACGAGCAGAGTGGGTCTGCGCGAGAGCTGCCTGAGTGAGGAGGGGCACACACGAAGTCCACACAGACGCAAAGGCCCTTCTTGAAGGGCCAGAGGTTGCTTCTTGTGTGACCCCTTCAATTTAGGGTGAACACAGCCACTTTTAGACATTCCTTTGGGTTGAGTGAAGTTGCTCAGACACTTTATAAAGACCTCTTGACCTGAATCTGGGAAACCAACGCTCAAGAGGAATGATTGTCGGAGAAGGACAATTAATCAGAGCAGTATTGATAACCAAGTCTTGTCATTGGGTGAGCAAATAATACATATGCATTCACACACACACACACACACACACACCAGGCACGTCTATAAAGAATTAACGGGTCTTTGTCCTTCTATCCTCAGAGTGAAATAAGATGTATATTTGAAAAGAGGCATGGTGTATAAACACACATCTCAATTTCTAGATTGACAATTTAAGGTGTCATTTTGACAATCATTAGTGGCTTTGACATACAGATACATAAGTGCATAGCGAGAAAACAGTACTGTCAGTGGACAGTGGATAGAAATTCTTACCTTTAAAATGATCTTACAGACTATTTCTTAACTTCTAGTGTTTATGAAGTGTGGGTTTTAAAGCACCTAGGCCAGGTGCTTTGCTGATATTAACCGTTTATAATCCCTAATTGTTTGCTCTACTGTAATGATAAAGCATTTTAATATAAGTCCTTCCCTTATTCTAAAAGGAAACCCTTTTGAAAAATAGCCCTGTCCTTTTTCCTTTCCTTCAGTGCCAAAGCAAAACTATCCAGAGGTTCAATCTTTCCCATCATCTTTTTCTTATAGTCCATTGCAAGGTTACATTTAAGCTTCTTTTTTGAAACACAGTTTTTATAAGGCTTAAATAATGTCTTAGTCTAAACTGAAGTACTTCTTATTTTCTTTACTTAACGATGTGCATGTTCTTGTGCATACTCTGAAAAAAAGGAAACAGCTTTAAAAATAAAAAAAGCAAAAACTATCACAAAGCACATCAAATAAAAGCCTCCTACCAGAAAGTCAGATTTTCTCTCTGCTGCTGTGAAAGACCTTGGAAAGAGTATAATTATGATAGCTTCTGTTCTGATCCTATTCTGATGCCAATCAAATGCTTGGTTACCTAATAACCAACCAAATAATTTGCTTATTCGTTTCAGGTGAAGGATCAATTTTTAAAGTATGTTCCCATGTACACGTATTTGTGGACAATTTATTCCAGTGTGTGTTTGTGTATAGTATTTTTAAACCAATGAAAAATATACCACTTTTAGTATACTGATACATTAACAAGGATGGAATTTAGTTGATTCTCAACACATATATTTTAATAAATATGTGCTTTGGAGACTTTATAAAGCATTTTCCTATAGAATCTATATTTAAAAATGGTAGTTTCCAGGCCTGTACTGGACATTTTGAATTAAACCATAATGACTTTTGAAGAACATAGTCATAACTGTACCTTCCAACACTTTATAATATTGTTCTTATGAGGACTATATAGCCTTGTGCCACTTTTTGGATACTGAGTACACATTTCTTCCCCAGATGGAGTGCCTTCTTTCTTCGTAGGCAAGGTCTACCGCGGGTATATCATTTTAGGCCTTCCCTCTATAGCTGGACAGCAGAAAATATTTATTTTGCTATAACAGGTGATGACTTTCATCATACATCTTCTTTACTGGAAGAAATAGAAGAGCTTATTTGCAAGGGATTAGGTTTTCAGAAATAAGGGTCCATCCCCCTCCACGCATAGGTAGAATTCTTCCTTAAGACGTGTATTGTAAATGGACTAGTACCAACCTTGTTAGATTGTACAAACAAAACCTAGAGGGGTATTACTTTAGAAAGTCAAGTGTTCTCTTAGAATTGAAAATGCCAAGTGCCTCTGGAAAATAGCTGTAGGATCTGTAAGCTTTTTGCCTCATATTATTATTGCACCTTAACTTTTTCTCCTATATTTAAGGTGTTTATTCTGGATATACATGTAATATTGCAGGCTTTGGTATTTGACATAGAGTTTAATACTATGCATTAAATAGCTGAAGCATGTATAGCCACTGGATCAGAAAGCAGAACAAAAAAATAGTTAATATGTGGAATTTCAGGACATTTCCACAAACTATATTCCAATTCAGTCAAACCTGGCTCATGCTATCACTATTGCCAATCACACACAGCTTCCTGGTGCACTTGTCTAACTGCTTATCTATGGCATAGTTAACGTGTTTATAGAAACATTTAAGAGAAAACTCAGAGTGGAACTTAAATCTTCTGGTCTAAGCTCTTCATTTCACAAATGAGAAAGATTAATAGACTAGAGGTAATTAGGTTCTTACCCAGAGGCACATATCTAGTTAGTAACGAAGTCTGATTAAACTTGAATTCTTTAACTCCTAATCTATTGCAGTTTCCACAAAATTGACAGTGAAATAATATTTTTAAATTTGTCCATACTTAAGCCACATAATTGATTCACATAAACTCCCATAATTTCACATTATACATCAGTTTAGTGAAATACACCGATTACTTCTGAGATAGTTTTGGAAGATTAAAAATGAATTTATAATGGGATGTGAATTTTCTTGAGTAGACCTTTATAACAGGAAAATGTGTCTGGCACTCCCATTCAAATGCACTGACTAGAGTGCTGAGTCTGTTTGATTGGAGACAGGTCTACATGGTGTGCAAATGAGAAGGCAATAACAAGTAGCTGGAAACTTGGCTGTTTCTAACCCTCAATTCACAATTATAATGTCTGACAAGAAGCCCCAAGTAGTTTCATTCACTGGGAAAAAGATCTTGTTACTTGGGAAGTGAATGTAGCTCAGGGGTGAGTGCCTGATTCCCGTGTAGAAGGTCCTGGGTTTGATCCCCAGTATCTCCTTGAAAAAAAGGATAATGTTAGAGAGGAATCATTTTGTATTGAAAAATACTATTTAAGCTTGATTTTTAATATAGCTGAATATTTTAGATTGATATCATCAGTGTTTCTTGTGTTTGTTTTCTTTCTAAAGACTGTTATTGTCTAATTTTCTCTGGTGTTGACTAAATCAGTCGCTTAAGGTAGTTGATTTAAACAATCATGAAAATAATAATATTTATAATAACTTTGAGTACAGTTGGAGGTGAAAACTATGACCTGTTTAAAGAGTAATGCTAATTAATAAGGTTTTTAGGAAGGCAATGACTCAACAGCTATGAGTTTGGAAATTGCCTAATAAACTATCTTGATCTATTTGTCATTTCCTTTCATTTTTCCCCTACTAAGTTCATTATTGTTAAAAAAAAAAGTTTAGAGTATTGTATATTAAATCTTTTCATATAATGTCAATATTTTATGGTTAATATAAAGCTAATATAAAATGTCATGACTTTTAACAAAATAAATGATGTCATGCTTTAAATTGCCATAGAATGGCTCAGATGTTACATAAATTGAGTCCCAATGAGTTTTCATTGCACTAAAGAATTTGGTCATTTTCTATTGTTTCAAAATTGTTAGTGCATTTATTTCTGATAAAGCCTAAGCACCAGCAAAGGTCTGTAGCAAGAAAAAGAATTCGGCATATATATCTAAGTTGCAATTCAAAATAAACATCAATTGGAAGAACTGTTTCTTCTGTGCAAAGTTTATTTCTGAATTATAACTTTAACTCAATTTTATTGTGGTTTAATTACAAAAAGAATTTTTCAGATTTACAGTATTTTAATTTTACATCAGAGTTTTTAGCCCAGTGAATATCTTTATCCTGTGGTTACCCTTTTTAACTAAGAGGTGTAAAATATTACTGAAACACACAAATCATTGTTTTCTCTATTAAATTACCACTTCCTTGAAAGAAGGGGCTCTGTTTCATCACCTTTATGTCTACAGGGCATAACTTATAGTTCATATATTCTGGGTGCCCAAACAATATCTTCCAGCAGTAATGAGCCAAAGAAAATAAAAAAAATAACGAACAGTACATTATTCCATTACCCTGGTAATTATTTAGTCACTTGGAATACATTTTTGAAAAGCCTCACTTTCACGTATCACTGGCCATCAGTTACGTTTCTGTGTGTGCTTGTATGAAAGGTACATATGTTCATACACATACGAGCACGTGCATACATACGTGGGCATACATGTTATTAAACATGCATACCCATCCACCTGCACATACGTGTCAGAAAATGAAAGGCAGTAACAAAAATTTTGGTGAATTCTTGGAAAATTTCTATTTCAGATACTAAAATGGTGAGATTGGGTAAAGGGAAAAAAAATGTCTATCAGTTTGAAGTAACCTGACTTGGCTAATCATATTGGGCCTTTGGACCGTTTTAAAGTAAAACTTCACGATTCAACTCTAGGCATTGAAAATTGAATTTTTATGATTAATCTTTTTTCTATGAAAGATTTGAGCAGAAATATTTATAATACAGCTAGATAGAAAGCAGATAATGCAGTTGATGTAAATGGAAAGGACAGGAGGAGGGCATCGTTTAAGAAGGAACACCCAAAGTGGAAAGCTAATTAAAGGAATATCTAAATTGGGCTCTGAAATGTCTAGCAAAGAACACATAAAAATACAACAAGCTCTGTGATTTCCAAAGCTCATAAAGTAAAATCTTCGTTGCTCCTGAGCAGCTCAGGTTTTCTGGACGTGGAGGGTAGAGGGGGGTCTTCGGTTGCATGGGGTGGGGGCA
>PVKH010011182.1:0-17866 GCA_004027955.1 Chaetophractus vellerosus | reverse complement strand
CGGGCGACCTGCCCTGCCCGTGGCGGCTTTTGCCTGTCTGTGGCAGCTTTTTTGCCCTGCCCACGGTGGCTCTGGCCCGCCCACGGCGGCTTGCCATTCTCAAGGCGGTCTGCCCGCTAGGAGAGGTCCCCGGGAACCGAACCCGGGCCTCCCATGTGGTATGCCGACGCCCTATCCACTGGGCTATCCAGTCGGCCCCTCTCACTATCTATATAACACATAGTATGGACAAATACATATTTTGAATAAATGAATGAACACCTATGTTGTGCCTTGGTAAGAGCTGCAATTAAAGAAGGAATTTGATTCTTTGAGCTATCTTTAAATTATGTGTTGAAAAGTTAGTCCTCTATTGCACAGACAATATTCCTGTGGAATGTCTAGGATGCATTATGTGAAGGGAAGGAGGATATATTTCAGAATAATTCTTTCCTAATTAAGTTTGGCTTAGGTTAACACTAAGATTGTTCAGTACATATTAACTGATGGGAAGCATTGTAAGGTGATCTAAAAGAGACGTGCTGATTGCCAGGGGAAACTGAGTCCAGCTTGATATTTTACTCCTTGTTAATCTTGCCACAGCCAACTAAAACTTCTGTTTGTTAAGACCTAACTATATGTAATGCATGGGTCACTTTAGTACAAAATTAATGTAATAATTTAACCAGTATTGTCCTTATGGTTATATTTTCTCTAGTGAAATGGTTTGGGCTTTTTAAGAATTAAGAAAGTCATGGCATTGTCCAAATATGTGATTTGTCAGTGTTTGGTAAGATCAACTGAATGTAGCACAAGGTCATAAAATGTGCCTTGAGGGGAGCAGATGTGGCTCAAGTGGTTCACTCCCTGCTTCCCACATGGGAGGTCCCAGGTTCTGTTCCCAGTGCCTCCTAAAAACAACAACAACAAAAACAACAAGCAAACAAACAGAAAAACCAACTCAGGGGAGCTGACATAGCTCAGTTTTTGTGCACTGGCTTCCCACATACAAGGTCCCAGGTACAATCACTGGGCCCGGTACCTCAAAAAAAAAAAGTGCCTTATATGAGAGGGGAGGGAGAAAAATGATTGTAGTGGGTAATATTTCATTCTAGAAATCAAATTATGGGACTGGAAAAAATCAGAAAAGTGGGACAATGTAAACGTGCTAACCAGTACCTCATCTGGCACGAACACTGCTGTGGCTGAGGCGGAAAGCCCTCGCACTGAACCTCTGATACATAAATGTAACTCCAAGCTGCTTCAAACCAAAATACGGGAACTGTTAAACCTCTTTGGAAACATGTTTATGGTTGGGAGCCCCTCTTGAGGAAAGGGAAATGGGAAGGTCCTGTATGCATACTTATTTTGCTTACATGAGTTTCATTTGTGTAAGGTGAGGGCACAGAGCAGCCATAGATACTGCTGCTTGTCGGGGCAGATAACCAGCCAACCCTGTGTCCTCCCGTCTTTCACCCGCTGCTTTTATGTGTTCTGCAGAAAGGTCCATAAAGCAACACACCTGCCTTCTACAAGGCTAAGCTCAGTTAGCTTCAATGTCATTAAATAGCTAAATAGTCTGCAGTGTTGTAGCCAAATCTTAAAAGGCTGCCTCTTCCCAATTTTCTTTATCAGGATTTAAAATAGGGACAAGGCAAGGGCGCTAGAGCAGATGTCATGTGCAAAGGCATGGGGTTCTGGGTGTCTATGTTTGCCGTGTCCTGCTTGCTTTGATTTGATATGATGGTTTCTTTGAGAATAGAGAAAGATGACAATGAAAAAGCAAAATAGGAGGAAAGCTGGAGTGAAGAGGAAAACATGTGAACCTTTCAAGCCAGAATTCCTACAAGTTGATGGTAAAAACTTATTTGGATTTTGTTTTAACTCTCAGTAAATGCAATAGTAACATCCCTAGGCTGTGAAGTAATCAAACCCCTATGCAATAGCATCTGAGATTCATTGAAAATCTGTCCAAGCCACAAAAAAATATTCCCTCCTTTAGCCTACCACGGTGCATGTCCCCACACATTCATAAATGCTCATAATTTCCTTCATTTTTAGAACTCCCATAAGTAAAGTCACTAAAAATTTGAGGGCAATAGCTAGGGCATCAAGTATTAAAGATACAGTTTAGGTACATATATTTGACCTTTAAAAAAGCCTTTACCCAATGTCAAGCTTGCATGGGCTTATCAGATGACTAGGCCATAAAATACAAGCCCAAATAATTTAAACCTGGGGAAGTGTTAACTCTGAATAACAGAAAGGTAGCAGGAAGGTACTATACTAGAAGAAGAGAGAACACCTGGGACAGGTGACAGGGCTAGGGGAAGGATGAGTAAGGGCCAGTGCATGCCGGGAGACGAAGTGTAAAGAGCGGCTGCTGATGGCACGTGCTGAGGGAAACTGTTGCTCTTTTCATGTTTCATCAATGACTAGTCTAATAACAATAATTATTCTAACCACCGCAAGTAACACTAGCTCTCATTTATTAAACCCTTATAAGTTCCAGGAGTTTTGCATATATTAACATATTAAATCTTTACAACAAGAGGAAACAAATATAATTACCAATTTGCAGAGGAAGAAACTGAGACATGCCTAAATTAAGCAAAGTGCCTTCAGATACACAAATGGGGTTTGAACCCTGCTCTATCAAATTCCAAAGCCCATTTTCTAAACCAGAAGTTCTCCAAGTACAGCCCCAGACCAGCAGCATCAGCGTTATCCGAGAACTAGTTAGAAATAAAACTTTCCAAATCCACCCCAGAGCTACCGAATCAGAAATCCTGGGGGTGGGCGGAGCAATCGATACTTTAACAAGCCCTCTGGGTGATTCGGATGCTCAAAGCTTGAGAGCCCTGTCCTTCTTCTCAGGTGCCTGTCAGGAAGTCTGTTCTCTTTCAAATGAAGGGTAGGTGGGGTGGGGAGGGGGAAAAGGGAAGAAATAATTGTTGCCCAGTGGCTTCCTGGAAGAAGCAAGGCAAGGCTGGGAAAGGAAAGGTCAGATCAAAAATGCCCTGAAGCCAGAAGTCAAATGGTGCCTTGGAGGGAAAGCAAGGCCACTTGTCCTGGAGAAGATCTAAGAATGATAAATCCCCATGAGGGTAAAGGTGGGTTTCCCAGGACCTAGAAATAGAAATAAGTGGGAGATACCATGCAGATGGCATTCAGATTAAGCAGTCACGCATGTTCAAACTTAAAGGCATTTCCTATCACCAAAACTATGATCACTGGGAGATGAAATCAACTGACTTACACAGGCCCAACGACAGGAAAGGCCTGTGAGAGGAACATAACTATTGCCAATTCAGGCATCATTTATCACTGTCCTATTTACTGATCTACTCTGGAAAAGTGATTGTTTCTACTGAATTCTTCTTCCTTCTTTTAGTTCATGGTAACTATTGATGACATTTTATAACCCATCATTACATTTGAAAATATTTTAAGCTTTTCAAACAGCCTTTTTGGGATATAGTTGACATGAACTGACCATATTTAAAGTATACCACTGGATACATTTTGACATATGTGTACCTGTGAAACTATCATCACAGTCAAGATTGTGAGCACATACATCACTTCCCATATTTTCCTTGTACTCCTTTGTTATTCTACCCTCCAGTCCCTCTCTGCCCCATCCCGTTCCCAGGTAACCTCTCTTCTGCTTTCTTTCATTAGACTTTAATTTTCATTTCCTAGAATTTATATAAATGGAATCATATGGTTTGTATTCTCTTTTGCCTGGCTTTTTTCAGTCAGCATAATTATATTGATACTCATCTATGTCGTGATGTGTCTCAATAGTTCTTTCCTTTTTTACTGCCAAATAGTGCTCCATTATATAGATATACCACAGTCAATTTTTTAAAAATAATAAACTTTCTTTTTAAAAAAAATAGTTACATGAAAAGAATAGGGGATTTCTGTATACTCCACTCCCTCCCCTTTTCACATTTTCCCCTATGAATAACATCTTACATTAGTGTGATACATTTGTTACAACTGCTGAAAAAATATTAAAGCATTGATACTAACCAAGGTCTATAGTTTACATAGTTCTACACTATGGTTTATACTTTGCACCATACAATTTTATAGGTCTCCCCAAAATGTATAATGGCCTATACCCATCATTGCAATATCATGCAGAACAACACCAATGCCCCAAAAATGCCCTGTGTTCCACTTATTCTTCCCCCCACCTCCCCTCAGAACCTGTGGTAACCACTATCTTTATATCAGTGTTACAAGTTCTTCCATTACTACAATAATAATAATTCTACTTTGGTCCATGGTTGCATTCCCCTCTTATGTTTGTTCATTCCTCAGTCTTCAGGATTTGGGGATGGTGATGCCTACTCTGCTTCTGATTGAAAGGGTCTTAGATCTTATGGGGCAGATTGAAGGAACTGTTTTGCTTGTGGTTGTAGATACTCTGTTTCTTGGGATGGGGTTTGTCCATCATCATCATTGTGTTAGTTGTCCTGGGGGAGGCTGATGAACTGGAGAGTAGGTGTTGGCTGCAACTCTGCTGAGATTCCGGGCTCAACCGGCATGTGAACAGATGGAAGATTTAGTCTCTGGGACATATATTTAACTGGTATAGTGCTAATTATAGGTTCAAATAAAAGGGATAGAAGAATCATGTGTAGGAAAATTATAAATGAGTCTAACTCTTTTACATCGAAGAAATAGGTTATCATATATTTAAACTAGGGCCCACCTATGGGATGCTGATTTCATGGGGTTGTGTGCTTTGCCTATAGTGTCGGGATGTCTCTAGAACCCTCGGACGCACCCCTGTTTGAGGCTTTGTTTACTGTGGCAGTTAGTGAGATCTGCCGGAGACATTCATAAGAGTAACCTCTGGAATGACCTCCCCACTCACTTTGAAATCTCTTAGCTATAAAAACTTTTTTGTATTTAGTGTTTCCCCCTTTTGGTCAAGATCTTTTTTCAAATGCATTGCTGGTTGGTACTTGATATTAATCCCTCAGTGCCAGAGAGACTCATCCCTGAGAATCATGTCCCATGCCAGGGGAAATGTAGTGAGTTTATTTGCTGAGCATGGCTTAGAGAAAAACTAAGGAGGTTTTCAGCAGGTAGCACTTGGGTAATAGATATTATTAGGCTAAGTTTCAATTTAATAAGAATAAGGTTCATAAGTACAAGCTTTAATATTGAGGGCTTGGTGTATTGGTCTGTTTTCTTTTATTAGGCACTGCCTACGTACTCTAGACATTCTTGCTACTCTACTTGAGATTGTAGCAGGACTCCCCAGGATGGGAATTTAATATTTTGTTCATTATTGTGTGGGTCTACACCCACTGAGATAACACCCTATGACTACATGAACACATTCATATTCCACAGAGGCATGCCCTAGGTGCACCCTTCCCCACACATGCCCCTACCACCAACACCCTGCCATAGTTGCCAAAAGGGCACTCCCACAATTGTATTCTCAACCGCAGTCCTCAACCTCCCCAGAGTTCACCTGTTCCTTTCTCCAACCCTCTCCCCATCTCTATGGATAGCCCAACCCACTCCCCCAACCCCACTCACACTCACACTCACACACTCCAGCATCATCGACCCCACTCACTTCATTCCATCACCATCACCCCCGTCCATGGCCAAACCTCCCCCATCTACCTTATCACAGATTCACCCAGATTGAGCATCAACTCACCACTCTCTACTCCCTTCCTACCTCCTGTTAGTCTGTCTTCCAGACGCTGTCTCTCTGAGTCTGTTCAATATCCTTAGTTCATATTAGTGAGATTATGGAATATTTGTCCTTTAGAGACTGGTTAATTTCACTCAACATAAGGACTTTGAGATTCATCGATGTTGTCCCATGTGTCAATATTTCATGCCTTCTTACAGCTGAGTAATACTATATCATATGAATATGACACATTTTGTTTATCCATTCATCTGTTGAGGGACACTTGGGTTGCACCCAACTTTTGGCAATTGTGAATTATGCCGCGATGAACATTGGTATGCATATATGCATGTATCTATTCATATCTCTGCTTTCAGTTCTTCTGGGTATAGTCTTAGTAGTTGGATTGCTGGATCATATGGAAATTCTATACTTAGCTTCCTGAGGAACCACAAAACTGTCCTCCACAGTACCACAGTCAATTTATCCATTCACTTGTTGATGGACATTTGGGTTGATCCCAGTTTTGGAGCTATTACAAATAATAGTCAAAATTCTTGTATAAATTGTTGTATTTTCCCTTGTGAAGAATGCTGAATCATATGGTGGGGGTATTTTTATCTATTTTTAGAAGTGTCAGATGGTTTTACAAAGTCGCTGTACCATTTCACATTCTCAACAGATAGGTGTGAAAATGCCTGTTTCCCTACATCCTCACCAACATTTGTGATCTCAGTCTTTTATAATTTTATCTATTCTAGGAGAAGTGTATAGTTATCTTGTGGATTTTTAAATTGCATTTACGTAATGATGACTGATGTTTAGCATCTTTTCATATGCTAATTTTCAATTGAATATAGTCTTTGGTTAAATGGCTGTCCAAATCCTTTGCTCATTTTTCTTATTGGGTTGTTTATTTTCTTATTATTGAATTTGAAAGTTCTTTCTATATTCCGGTACAAGTCCTTTATTGGATGTATGCTTTGCTAATATTTTTCTTCCAGTCTGTAAGATGCCGTTTTTCCCCTATAAATAGTGTCTTTGGAAGAACAGAAGTTTTAATTACATTAAAGTTCAATTTATCAATGTTTTATTTCATGGATTGTGCTTTTGGTGTTATAACTAACGAAAATCGTAGCCTAACTCTGAGTCAAAATGTTTTGTTCCTATGTTTCCTTCTAGAAGTGTTTGAGTTTTAGGTTTTACATTTAGATTTGATCCATATAGGGTTAATTTGTGAATATGCTGCAAGCAATTGATTGAAGTTTACTTATTTAATTTGGACATACAGTTGTTTTAGCACCATTTTTGGAAAAAAAAGGAACTACTCTTTTTCCACTGAATTGCATTTGTACCTTTGTTGAAAGCAGTTGTCCATGTATTCCCATTTATGGGCATGTCTATTTCTGAACTTTCTATTCTGTTTCACTGAAGTTGTTTTGACTATTCTAGATCCTTTGCATTTCCATATGAATTTTTTAGTCAGTTATCAATTTCTCCCCCAAAAAGGTCTTATTGAGTATTCCAAATCATGAATATGGTATATTTCCCTATTTATTTAGTTCTTTTAAAAATTTTCTAGTGTTGTTTTTAGTGTACAAGATTTTCACCTCTGTTTTAGTTTCCCAGTTGCTAAAACAAATACTGTACAATGGCTGACTTAACAATAGTCATTTAAGGGTTCACAGTTTCACAGACTAGAAGGCTTGCTTCCTCCAGACGTTGGTGCCTTCTGGCTGGCTGACAATTTTTGGAGTTCCCATACAGTGTTGATTAGAAATGGTAAAACTGTGCATCCTTCTGTTATTCTTGATCTTGGAGAAAAAGCATTTGATCTCTCTCCATTAAATATTATTTTACCTATAGGTTTTCATAGATGCCTTTTATTAGGTTGCGATAATTCCCTTCTATTCCTACTTTGCTAGAGTTTTATCAGGAATGGATGTTGGATTTTGTCAAAGGTATTTTCTGTGTCTGTTGAGATGATCACATGGTTTTACTTTTTAGTTAGTTCTTATGCTGAATTACATTGATTTTCAAATAACAACTTTGCATTTCTGGAAAAACTTGGCCATGACGTACTATCCTTTTTCCATATTGTTGGATTTGATTTGCTAAAATTTTGTTTAAAATTTTCACACCTATGTTTATAAGATATATTTTTTGTCATTTTCTCTTTTTGTAATGGCTTTGTCTGGTTTGGATATCAAGGTATTGCTGGCCACATAGAATGAGTTTGGAAGTATTCCCTCCTTTTCAATTGCCTGAAAGAGTTTGCATAGAACTGGTATTACTTCTTTGTTAAATGTTTCATAGATCTCAGTAATGACCAATGGATCTATGTGAGTTGCAGTTTTCTGTCTGGAAAGGTGTTTAGATTCAATTTGCTAAGTAGATATAGGATTGTTTGGGTTATTTCTTCTTAAGTTGGCTTTGGGAGTTTGTGTCTTGAGAGAATTATACCATTTCATCTAAGTTTCTGAATTTATGGTCATAAAGTTAATACTATTTCCTTATTGTCCTTTTAATATCTTCAAATTCTGTAGTTATGTCATCTTTCTCATTCCTGATATTGCTAATTTCTCTATTATCTGTTTTTCCTCTGATTAGTCAGATGAGATGTTTATCAATTTTATTTTCTTAAAGGATCAACATTTGTTTCATTTATTTTCTCTGTTGTTCTCTGTTTACTGTTTCATTGATGTGTGCTCTGGTCCCTATTGTTTCCTTTCTTCTACTTCCATTGGGTTTAATTTGCTTTTCTTTATCTCATTCAATGAAGTGGAAGCTGGGATAATTAATTTAAGACCTTTCTTCTTTTCTAATAAAGGTGTCTAGTTTGGTAAATTTCTCCTAAATACTATATTAATGTCATCCCACCAGTTTTGACATATTGTGTTTACATAAACCATATTAATTTAAAATGTCTTCCAATTTCTCTTTTGATTTCTTCTTTGACACAGAGGAGGTTTTGATTGTGTTTATTAGTTTACAACTATTTGGTATTTTCTAGATATCTTTTAGTTATTGGTTTCTGATTTAATTCCACAGATGAAAGGACACAGTTTTTACTTGAATCCTTTTGTACTTATTGAGACTTATTTTATGGCCAAGGATATAGGCTATCTTTGTTTCATGTTTCATGTGCACTTGAAAAGATGTATATTCTTCTGTTGTTAGATATAATGTTCTATAAATTTCAGTTAGATCAAGTTGATTGATAGTGTTCAAATCTTTTATATTTTATATTATTATTAATATTCTGTCTACTTTGTTCTATCAATTATTGAGAGTGGAGTATTGAAATCTTTGACTGATATTTGGATTTGTCTATTTAGTCTAGCTGTTCTGGTAGTTTTTGTTTCATGTGTTTGAAGATCTTTAATATGTGAATAAACATTTAGGATTATTATGAACTCATGACAAGTTGACACTTTTACAATTATGAAATGATTTTCTTTATGGCTTTACAGTCTTTGCTCAAAAACCAACTTTGTCTTGACATAAATATAGCCATTCCGGCTTTCTTTCAATTAATGTTAGCATGGTATGTCTTTGTTCCATCATTTCACATTTAACCTATTTATGTTTGTGTATTTGAAGTTCTTTTCTTGAAGACAGCAAAAAGTTGAATCTTGTTTTTCACTCAATTTGAAATCTTTGATTCTTAATTAGGGTATTTAAATCATTTATATTTAATGTGACTATTGATATGAATAGGTTTAAATCTATCATCTTGAAAGTTTTTCTCTAATTATCTCTTTCCTTCTTTCTTACCTTTCCCTATTGTTCTGCCTTCCTTTTGATTAATTGGATAATTTTATGATTCAATTTTATTCTTCACTGACTTTTTACTTTAATTTTTTGTTTCATTAATTTCATGGTTTATATTATACATCTTTAACTCATCACACTCCATCTTCACTTAATGTTATACTACTTCATGTTTAGTATGACAGTCTTACAAGAGTAGGTTTGAAATTCAACCCCCCAACCTTTGTGCAACTGTTGCTATATATTTTACATTTACATATGCCATAAGCTATAAAATACCTTGTTTAATTTTTGTTTCAATAGTAATTTATCTCTTAAGAAGATTAAAATAATAAGAAAAATTCTAATATATTTACCCAAATGTAAATTTCCAGTGCTTTTCCATTTCCTTTGTGTAGATCAGTATTTCTATCTGGTCTAGTTCTCCTTCTGATTGAATGACTTCCTTTATTATTTCTTGTAGTTCAAGGCTGCTGGTAAATTCTTTCGGCTTTTTATGTGCAAAAAAGCATATAATTTTTGGTTTGAAAGATATTTTCACCTGAATATAAATTTTATTTGACAGATTTTTTTCTTTCAGTACTTTGAAGATATTGTATACTACCTTCTAGCTTTCATATTTTCTGACAATAAATCTTCTGTCAATCCTTATCTTTGTTCCTCTGAATGTAAAGTTTTCCCTCTTACTACTCCTTGCCCCCTGCTACTTTTATGATGTTATCCTATATTGTTTTTGAGCCCTGTGATTGTTGTGTGCCTTGATGTGGTTTTGTTAGTGTTTTCTGTGCTTATGCTTCATTAAACATTTTGGAACTGTTGATTTATACTGTTTATCAAATTTGGAAAGTTTTCTTTAAATATTTTTGTTCCTTCCCCTTTGGGAACTCCAATTACATATGAATTAGTTTGCTTAAAATTGTCCTGCAGCTCCATTCTCTGTTCTTTTTTATTCCATTTTCTGTTTATTTTTATTTTAGATAGTGTTCTTTGTTATTTCTTTGAGTTTACTATTTTTTCTTCTGCAATATCTAATCTGCTAATAGTTATATCCAGTATGTTTTTCATCTTACACTTTGTGGGCTTCATCTCTAGAAGTTATATTTGTTTTTTAAATGTTTTCCTTGATTTTTAAACATATAGTATGCAGTAACTATTTTAATATTTTTTGTCTTCTTATTCTAATATCTGGTTAGTTCTGGGTCTTTTTTGAGTGATTGCTTTACTTCCTTTTCATGGGTCATATTTTCCTGCTTCTTTGCATACCTGATAATTTTTATTGTGACTTTTACCTTGTTGGATGTTCAGAATTTTGTTTTTCTGTAAATATCTTAGTTTTGCTGTAGGACCATGTTAAGTTACTTAAAAACACTTGGTTCCTTTTAGGTCTGGATTTTAACATTTGTTAGGAATGACCAGAGCAATACCCAAACTAGGGGTAATTATTTCTCAGTCCTGAGGCAAGAGCTTCTGAATTTTGAACCCAATGTCCCATTAATCTTGAGGTTTCCCAGTCTTTTTAGTGGGAACTGGCATGATTCCCAGCCCTATATAAGCATCAGACACTGTTTCCTCAAATCCTTTTAGGTATATTCCCACATGAATATGGTGAACAGTACTCAGCTGAATACTTGAAGAGGACCATCTGAAACTCTGTGGAGTTCTTTCTCTGTTCAGCTTTCTCCTTTCCAGTACTCTGCCATGCAAACTCTGGCTGTCTTGGTCTGACCAATATCTCAGTTCTTCTCACCCAACTCTAGAAGCCCATTGGGCTTCTCCTGGATTCCTAGTCCCAGCACTCTGGACTAGAACCTCTGACAAGGTAGTAAGCTAAGTTAATCACAGCCTTCACTTTATTTGCATTCATCTCATCACTATCTGCTGTCTGGTATCTTGAAAATGATTGCTTCATATATTTTGTTTGTTTTCAGGGTTTCAATTGGGAGGGTAAATTTGGTCCCTATTACTCACCTTGGCCAGAATTGGTAGAGATTAGTTAACTTTTACAACTTTCATTTTGCCACAGACACCCAACCTCATTCAATTTCTAACTGCTACAACAATGCTAAGTAATTCCTAACTAAACAAATTACAAAAATAATGTCCCACATCTACACAATAACTAGCCACTATGCTAGTTTATATAAATTATTTTGTGTATTCTTTAATACCATGCTATGTCATTTTATATTCTTTTTATTTTACCTTTTATAAAAATGAAAAAAATTAGGTTTAGAGGTGTGAATATATGCCAAATGCCAGTGTTTCAGTCCACTATGCTGCCAAAAGCAATATACCAAAAACGGGTTGGCTCTTACAATGGTGATTTATTGACTTACAAGCTTACAGTTCCAAGGCTGAGAAAAATGTCCAAATCAAGGCATCATAAGACAATGAGTTCTCCTTGAAGACCAGCACCAGTGATCCTGTCACATGGCAAAGCACATGGCAGCTTCTGCTGGTTTCTACCTTTCCTTCTGGGTTTCATTGCTTTCAACTTCTGTATTCCTTGGCCTTCTTTTTTCTCTTTGTATTCATCCCCTTTATAAAGGATTTCTGTAAGAAGATTAAGACCCACCCTAGACCACACTCCCACTGAAGTAAACTAATCAAAAGGACCTACTTAAAATAGGTTTACACCCATGGGAATGGATTAACTTTAAGGACATAATTTTCTGGGGTCCACTCAGGTTCAAACCATCACAGCTAGTAAATGGTGGATCCAGCTTTCAAATCCAGATTTCTTTGATTTCAAAAACCTTCCTCTTTCTATAGTGATATGATTATTATTTATCATAAAAGTAGAAACAGTACATTTAATAATGGATTTTCTTACTATGCTAAGGACATAAAAACATTTCTAATTGACTACCTTAAAAGATTTGGCTGACTAGTTGAATTTTAAGAGATTTTCTATAGAGCAGCAGGGAAAGAAAATTTATATTGCAGGAACAAAAGTGCTAAAATGAAAAGACTCTGTAGTGATTAACTTTAGCACTCTGTTTAATAGCAAATACTAAGAACAAGAACTAACAGCTAGAAGAGAATGAGGACCTAGAGATGCAGACAACCAAAGGAAGACTCAGGGGAGGAAATGCTCATTTGACAAATCCCCAAACATAGCACGTGGATTGCTGACTTAACAATAATATGCTTGGACTTTCAAGAAGCTGCATTATCTGGTGTTTTACAAACCCTTTCTCAGATGTTGAAGATAAAAGCATTGTAAAAATCAACATTACCAATTTAATCTCCATTAAACATATCAATTTTTTACTTAAAAATAGAAATTTATATTCCTTTTATTGAAAGCCATATCTCAGACCTTGATTTAAACAGTTTAAATAAATAAAGATTTAATAAATATTTTGGTACAAAAACAGCCATTTTTAAAACTTCCTATGTCATTGGAACTGTCACAAAACATCAAATGACTACATATTGTTATTGAATATATTGGTATGGGATATTTGATTGCTAAATCAGCGACTGAAAAAATGCACAAATCCAATAAAGCTGAAAGAACATTCCATACATATTTTGCAAATGACTCTATCAAATAGGGAAGATCAATGATCTCATCTTTGTAATCCATGCAGTCAATCACAACCTTACAGGAGAACTGGGACTGCTTCAGTCTATTCCTCCTCTCTAAAGACTCTAAACTATCATGGACTTACTACATGAGAAGATGAAAAGAAAAGCTACATAGCATTTGAGCTCTTTGTATTCCTTTAGGAGTGACTGGAAGTAAAATATCACCTTGAAAGACATTAGAGCCAGATAGTAAATTTTCCAGAACTACTTTCCATTCATTTCAACTATTTAAAAATTATTACACTGAAGCAAAATGTGGAATTGAAGACTTTTTCATTCCTGTTGAAGAAGGGCCTAAGAAATAATTTTGGCTATATGAATGAATAGTTGTGATATGACTATTTTTCTTTATTGCAGGGATGTAAAGAATGAAAGTGGAAATGAATTTTCCCTATTTGTCAGCATTCTTCAAGCATCCAAGCAACTTAGAGCCAAGGCCATTAGAGGGATAAGAGACTTTAATCATTTTGAACAAGATTTGACTTTGAAAAAAAATAGGCAAAGAACAAAATGATATCACATACAAGTCCTCAGATGAATTAGTAACCTATGCAGCACATTACAATGATAATGTGGATATAGTTATGAAGCCTCGCGGTATAGGTATAGTTCTAAGAAGAGGGCTGAACTTCAGACTCCGTAAATGAAGTTATTTTCTCAATAACTTTCTGGATAAAATTGACAATCATAAAAGAATAGAATTTTAAAGCTGAAAAGAACCTTGAAAATCATTTGATACAAATCCCTTATTTTTCACTTGAGAAAGGAAAACCCAAAGATGGAAGGTGAAGGTCAGTTGTTCAAAGGACTACAACAGGAAGAGCTGAGATTAGAACCCAGCTCTGCTCATCTCCATGGATGTATGTTTTAAACCAAATAAATACATATTCTTCATGATATCCTGTAGGTACTTATTGGCTTGTTTTTGTTTAACAGTGATGCTTATACATTTTTATAACAAGTTTTTTTTGGAATTTAATTTGTTTTTACATGCTACTGGGTGTTGAGTGCCAACCAAATTATTCTTAAGGTTATTTTTAATTTTGTAAGTTCTTGTGCACCTACAAATAAAAATGTGTGGGCTAGAATGTTAATTGTAACATTTACTAGAAAGACCAAGGGGTCTGTCATGTTAATAGATTTGGGAAATACCTCAAAGCCAACTTTGAGAAAAGAAAACCCATTTCAAATTACTTCTTGGGAGAAGATATCCCAAACCTTTCGAATGAAATGTTGAAAAATGACTGATGTGAGGTCCTTTTCAGCATTCAGACCTTTCCAGTGGGCATGTTTTGTTATCATCATGATAAGTATATTCCACAACGCAAGGGAATTAAAATATCAATTCTTTTATGTTCAGTTCAATTCAGCCAGTATATATTGGCCTCTTTCACTCAGTCAACAGATATTTGAGTACTCACTATGTGCCAGGCATTTTATTGAATTCTAGAAATACAAAGATTACCAAGATTTAAGCCCTACTTTCAAGAAACTTCTAGCCTTTAGGGGATTCAGACATGCAAACAGGCAAAAAGGCAATTGATTTACATAGCAGTATGCTCCAATAAAAGGATAAGGAAAATCTGCTAAAGAATGCTGAAATGGAGAAAAAAATAAACAGAGCTTTAAGTCACTTTGGCTATATTGAGAGAGTTCATCAAAAGCATCCAATATGGGGCAGTCTATTGGTTCTTATGCTTTCCCTTCTGCAGAGTATTTGAACTATTTTGGCCACTACGTTGAGCACAACTGAGAAGACTGATTTCATGTATTTATAATGCAATAAATGTTTAATACCTTTTTGTTGGTGTCTGGAAATATAGAGGAATGATAAAGTATCAGGAGTTAGCATGGCAAAGAGATGTTTGCACTACTTCCTGCTGTCTATCCCCACAAAAAGAAACAAAGACCTGATATACAGTATTTGGAAAAATAATTAAAATATGAATTAAAGATTAGGACCCAGGAAATTCAGAAAACATGAATTGGAAAGTTAAGTTGAATATTTCTCTGAATTTGACTAATTCCTCTCTTCCACACTACTTGATATTTCTCAATCATCTTCCCTCTGTTCTTCTTAACTATAGCTACTTAACTCAACTATAATTTCACACTTACAAGACCAGCAGTCAAAGAACAATCAAATTCCAAATGATAATATCAGTGACTTGTTCCTTTGTTTCTTAAAACTAAAAATATTGACTTCCACCATTGTTTCAGGGGCTTTATCAACAAATGCTTAAGTTTGTTGGAAGATACCAAATAGGCAAATAAAAGAATTTGCTTCTCAGAAGAGTAAGAAAGCAGAAATAATAGAACCTCCGTTTATAGCCTAATAATAAGACAGATGGGTTATCATGGCATGGAAACAAAAAGATTAGGTTAAAATTAGGTTCAAGGTCATATTTTAATGAAATGTATCATCCTGACTACAAAGCACCTTTCTTACCACAAGTTTAAATCTATTTTTAAAGGATCTCTCAATGATGTCTCAGTAACCTTTATTCTTTGCAAGGATGTCTCAATACTCTTCCAGGCTAGTCCTGCTCTGAGCAGCATTATATTCCTGGAAACCTGTTGGAAGAAGAAAAATTTCAAAGCCCAAATTGTGCTCCACTACAGCTTGAAGACCCTTTACTTTCCATCTCGTAGGTCCTTAGTTATGTGTATTTTAAGTAGAAAACTAAGGTTATTCACAGAAACTCATTAATTAGTGATGGATGGATGGATGGATGAGCCAAGGCAGAAACAACTAAAGTAGACATTGTAGGATCTGTAGGTTGGATGAAAGTAAAGCTGTGAACGGTAAATCTTGTCTGTTAAGTGGATATTTATTGGGAAACTGGATCAAGTACTATACACATATAATCTCATTTAATCTTCACAAGAGCCCTTTTATAGATGATGAGACTGAGGTTTAGAGACTTACTTATCATTGGGTCACATGGCTGGAAAGTTGTAGCACCTATATTCACTGTTATTTCCTGTCCAAAGCTCATGCTGTTTCCGTGAAACCACACAGCTAACGTGTGCTCCACTAACAGATTACCTGGGTAAAGCCATCATTAATATACCCCATTAACAAAGGACAAAATGGAATGGAGACTTTGGGGCTCTAGGATAAATTCCCATGACTCTATAGGTTTTAATACTATGATGTGCTTTGCATGCTTTTAGCCTCTTCATTTGCTCTGGTTGCAGGAGAGGAGACTAGCTCCATTGCAAATGACAAAAAAAAAAAAAACCAGTTAAAACTGGCTTAAGCCAAAAAGTCTTACCTAATCCAATGGCACAGGGCACCTGGGTTTAGGCCTGGATAAATCAAAGGACTCAGACAATCTAAGAATACCTGATTTTTTTGCTATTTCTCTGTTCTCCACTTCTCATGTTGGTTCTATTTTTAGGCTTTTCATAGTGACAAGCTTTCTCCCAGCAGATCCAGGCTTACTTCCTCATCCGTCTATATCTAGTGGGAAGTGAGGGAGCGAAGAATTCTTTATTCTAACATGAGTATTGGGTATGGCTCACACTGGCCTGAACTGAGAATAAACTGCACTAGTTCCCATGGGCGTAAGGATGTGATGCTCAGTTAGCAAAACTGGAATTACATTCCTATTCCCGAAGATGAGGATGGAGACCTAGGGCACAGGACTCATGTGACGTGGGGTGGATGGTTCAAGCTAGGAGTGCTCTATCCAGAGAAAAGGGTGAATGGTTGTTGTGTCAAAAACACAAGGTATTTCCACTACGGTATATAATTATGAAGAAAGTAGAAACATTCGCTATAAAAAATTTATGTGCCCGTGCACCAGAGCTATAGTTGTTTGCCATCAGCTGTGACAAACACACCATGGATTTAAAACCAAGCAAGCTTATGATACAAAAAACATCATGGTCATGCTTCTTCTGCATGTCCAACTCATACACGAAGAGTGAGGATCACCTATTGATGCAAGGAATTCTGATGCTGAAAAAAAAAAAACAAAGATAGACCACAGGTTAAAGGAATCTAAAGCACAAGCCTGTCTCCACCAGCCTGGTATTTCATGTTACTGTGGTGATGACAAGGAGATTGGCACCAATACTGGCTGGCCTCACCCTGTTGCTGTGGAAATAGAGATACATTTAGAAGTTGGAATCAACAAAGCTTTCAGACAAGCCAGTGAGCATTGCATTTACTCGCGTGGTCTGAGGGTGGGCTTGGCTTGTCAGTGTGAAAGTATATGTGTGCCACACCATACTTAGGCAACAATTTGGGGCTCATTAACCAAAGTGCTAGGTCTCATGTGCAGTCGCCATTTTTGAATGCTAATGCTTTTTCTTTACTTCCAGTAAACCAAATTGCTTTAAGCTATTATATAATCAGATCATTTTTTTCAGAAATAATTCTTTAAAATGTTTTTTAAACCTGATTTAATTAAACTTAACACTGGGGCCGGCTCGATAGCCCAGTGGATAGGGCGCCGGCATACCACATGGGAGGCCCTGGGTTCGGTTCCCAGGAACCTCTCCTAGTGGGCAGACCGCCTTGAGAATGGCAAGCTGCCATGGGCGGGCCGGAGCCGCCGTGGGCAGGGCAAGAGCCGCCACGGGCAGGGCAGGTCGCCCACAGATGGAGCGCAGCCAGCCACCCGCGAACTGAAGCAAGCACCGGCCGTGAATGGACGCAGAGACCGCCCACAAGCGGGGAAAGCCACGCCTGCACAGTGACCACTCTCGGCGCGTCGCCGCAGCGGGGGGAAGGGGAGATATGTAATAAAATAAATAAATCTTAAAAAAATAAATAAATAAATAATTAAACTTAACACTGCACAGTAGTCAAAGGTAACTAAAGACAACTAT
>PVKH010011181.1:7869-17983 GCA_004027955.1 Chaetophractus vellerosus | reverse complement strand
CCTGATGGTTTACAGATGGTCTTGTGAAAAGAGCAGATCATCTGAGCCCAGAGAAGAACAAGCCCCAGGAGACAGACCAGACTTATCCCAGCCTACTGCTGATATTGAAGAAGCTGAGGCCATGGAGCCTTAAGAGGAAGAGGAAGGCTGAACCTTTGCAGACAGCAGCCATCTTGCTCCAACACATGGCAACAGACTTTGGTGAGGGAAGTAACTTACATTTTATGGTCTGGTAACTGTAAGCTTCTACATCAAATAAATACCCTTTATAAAAGCCAACAGATTCCTGGTATTTTTGCATCAGCACCCCTTTGGCTGACTAATACAATCTGCTTCACTTTTTTTTTTTTATTTTTTTATTTGATTTCTCACGTCAGGGGAAAGCATGTACGCAACCTCCCATCAACACAAATTATGCAATCTCATTTCCTCCCTGTGCGGAAATTGCAAGGATCAGCAGATCTCCAGTGCAATGGATCAGACTTGCTCTAGGAAAACCATTTTTGTGAGCATGGTATCTCCCCTGCCACATAGGTATCATCTGCATTATCTTGAGAGGGTCTCACTGCAACTCTAGAAGGGCAGGCCAGGTAGGTTTTTGCTAATTTTTCAGATGAGGAAATGGAGGCTCAGAACATTCAAGATTTATGAAAGGGTAAATAATGGAGAAGGAATGCATCTTGAACCTTGATTTCTAGGTCAAGAATAATTGATTACACCCTAGTGGGAATTTTAAGAATCAGTTTTGCTTACTTGTGCATTCTTTACTTCAACATATTTACTGAGCATCTATTATTTTCAGATATTGTGCCAGGTGTGGATGGTATAATGGTAATCACGCTATAATACCTACCAACATTGAGCTTATAGTAGGGGAGAAAAAGATGTCAGTAGTTGCAATGCTTACTCACAAACTCAGAAAGCAAATAAGCAAGCAAATAAGCCACTAATTGCATCCCTAATGTGTGCATCCCATGGGACTCGAGGGGTAAAGTGAGCCTGGAATCCCTCTCAACTTGCACAGGGTCTATTATCAGCAGCTGTGAAAAACCAAGCAGCTCAGACTCTTTAGCCTCCATTTGGAATATGCCATACACCTGACATGAGGATGGAGGAAAAGCTGAAGCTAACTAGGTGTATCAACTTGTGAGACTGTTCCAAATTAGTCATTCAATCAATTATCAGACCACTTCAATAAACACATTGTGCTTCAAAAGACCATATTTCTCATGCAGTTGGAGTTAGTTCTGGAACCCAGTTTTCCTCATAACTTTTGTCTGCCAAATTCCTTTTTCATCATTTTCCAAAAGTTGGTAGCTTTTCTCTCCCAAATCCTGTGCCCAGAGAGGGAGGGAAAAATACCCCACATTCCTATACCTTTTCTTTACTTTTTACATATTTTTCTATGTACAGAAGAAATGTGTTCTAGCAGGCCAGGAACATAGACAAACTATCAGAAAATCAGAGTAAAAAAGGGTGTTCCTGTTGTTATAGGTAGGTCAGGCTAGACCTGGGGAGTAAACTGGGTAACTATGGTCTCCTGGTAGCTGTAGGCGGGCCTATAGAGACAACAGATACTACTGGCACACAAAAGCCAAAACTATAACCCCAGTGGATGTACAAAATCTCCAGATAAAGATTATTTTCAAGTCTTAGTATCATTTGGGACTAATTTCATTAAATACACCGTAAGATCTTTGTGCATTAATCAACTGATTTAATGCATTCATGTAAATAAAACAAGCCAAATAAAAATAAAACATCAAATGAATTACACTGATTCATAAAACTGTTAAATTAACAAGTGTTATCAAATCCTTGCCTTAGGGATGAGAACTTTAACACAAGCATAACTAAAACCTTGCCCCACACTTGTACACAGAAAAATACAAAATATTGCTAAAGGACATCAAAGAAGACCTAAATAAATTAAAGGACATTCCATGTTCATGGTTTGGAAGACTATCATTATGATGTCAATTCTACCCAAAGCAATTTATAGATTCAATGCAATTCCAAACAAATTCGAACAACATGCTTTGTACAAATGGAAAGTCAATCATCAAATTCATATGGAATTGTAAGAGTGCCTGAATAGCTAAAGATATCTTGAGAAAGAAGAATGATGTTGGAGGGTTCATACTTCCTGATCTTAAAACTCATTACCAAGCCACAGTAATAGAAACAGCATGGTATTGGCACAAGGAGAGAGATACAGATCAACGGAATTGAATTGAGAGCATAGAAATCAATCCTCATATTTACAGCCAACTGATTTTTTATGAGGGGGCAAAGGCCACTCATTTGGAAAAGAATAGTCTCTTCAATAAATGGTCTGGGAAAATTGGATCTCCATTGAAAAAAAAAAAGGACCCCTAGCTCACACCATATACAAAAGTAAATTCAAAGTGGGTCAAAGACCTAAATATAATTGTAGAACTATCAAACTCCTTGAAGGAAATATAGGGAAACATCATCAGAACCTTGTGTTAGGCAATTCCACATGTTTCTAATTCAAGCTATATCATAACTGACAGATCTTGGAGGTAGATCTGGTAGAAAGACTACAAATCAAAACAATTATTGGACTGGGGGTTTAGAGTTTATGAGAATGTTATTTTCTCAATTTCTCCTCCATTTCTCCTCCTCCAGTGTGTTCTGGTAGCTAGGGAAAGCATGTCTATTTACAGTATAGTACTGAGCCCTGACAAGGGCAGTCCTGAGTAATGTAGGGGGCTGGCATGAGGAAACAAAAAAGAAAGAAGGCGAGAATAGAATTAAGATAGTAAGAAAGAAGGCTTGGTAGCAACCATTGATGCCCAACTTCACATCACTTTAAATTTACTTCTACATGCAGAGTGTTGCTTATTGCAAACACTGGTGAGTTTGACCAAGGGCTTCTTCCCACTGCTGAAAAATACTTGATCCAAACACAGAACAAGCCAGCAGCGCCAGAGAGCTAATGCTTCCATCCATTGGTGGAAAGGAAATTAGTGGATGAACATCCCAGCTTGCTCAGACTGTAGTTAACTCTGAGGTGTGTTCTACACAGTCTTCTGAGTGTCCTAGCAGGATTGATCTCTAGTTGTCCATGGTGATGAATGGCTAGATAACTAACGGTTCTTGTGTCTTCCTTTCCTTCTCATTTACTTCCCTATTTCCTTAAATGTATTCCCTGGGATCACCTGCCAGTAAAGTCTGAGTTCTCTAGTTCTCACAGGATCTTCTTTCGAGGGAACCCAAACTAAGAAACTTCTCTCCCCCCTCCTCACTGCAAAGCTAAAAGCCATACCTTAAGGCTCAGCTTTCTTCATTCCTCAAAACAAGACTAGGATTGCAAGCCATATGTAGATAGTCAACCCTGTACTTTCTACAATAGAGTGTCTGGAATACAATAATGATTGCTAATTTAATCTAATTTATTGCTATAAAACATTTTCTGTTGGCCTTTAAGAATAATATTTACACAATTCTTAGGTAGTTAACCCCTGTATGTGAGTGCTGAAAATGCCTGCTTTATAGACTCAATACCCATCATTCACACAATTGACTATTTCCAGAAAATGCACTACTATTAGCAGGTGAGCTTCAGGGCAGGTGAAATTAAGGCATTAGGGTACTGTGTCATTCATTGTTCTAGCTAGAGCAAGTATTGCCAAAATATTCTAAACATAGCTGTCAAGGTTTAAGATTAGCCTAGATATGATAAACCCCAATTGCAAGTAATAGAAAACTGGAGCTAGTGTAATACCTTGGAAACCAGGCCAGCAAATGGAATGTGGCTTTTCCATGATGGCTCATTAAAGATAAAAAAAGTGAAGGGTCAATTGGTAGAAGAGGTATTAGCCCCAAATCTGGAGAGTAATATATACAAAATGGGGTTGTTCACTTTTTCAGGCTGAAATTCTATTTATAGTGCATCCTTTTCATAAAAGTGGCCCGATATAAGTGCTAAATATGAATTCACAGAGAGGTATTTGAGTGATCCAGTACGAAATTAAATGTGGCTTCTGCTTTTGTCTCTGTTGATTGTACAAACAAGTACAGCTTTCCTCAATTTTAGCTTATACAGGGCAAGTGAGTTTGGCTAAGCTGGACGAAGGACAGGGTCAAGTGGCTATTCTTTGGAGAGAAGAGAACTCATCTGGGAGCACATGGAAGAGAAAGCCTAGGGGAAGCAGGAGCAAAGTCCACATGCACTTGGATTCATGTGCAATAGGTGGAGCAGCCTTCCTTGTGTTCCCAGGGCCACCGTGTGCTATCTAAGTTGTGCTGCTCAGCTGCCCACTCCCTTCACCAGAGTGGCACTGAAACAAAGCAGCCAGCAGGTCAACCCTCGCCCATTCCCTAGTGGTGAGTGTAATCCGTTCTAGTGACTGTTTTGACTTACCCCTCCTCTGGGCCACACAAGAGCTAGCCTGGGCAGGAGAGAGTGAAGAAAAGAAATTAAGTGACTAGCTTTCATTTCCTGCATTACTTGGTTGTCCTTCCTACTGTGGAAACAGCTGTTCCGCATACTGGAAAAATCGAATATACAAATATCTAAGCACTCAGAGCACTTGAGAATGATTTGTTTTATCAAATGTTTCAAAGCAGGTTTCTGCTAAATAACCAATGGGGAAATAATTAAATAAGTTTATTGATGCTTATAAGTAAGACAAAGAGTATTGCATAATCTTTCCCTGCATATCAAAAATGGAGGCAAAAAGTGAAATATGATTAGATCATATAGGCATGTTTAATTAACTAAAATTCAACTTAACAGTAATAAATTGGACTTTATAGAACATGGCCTTTAGTGGCACAGAGTTTGCTGGAGAGTGAAAAACATTTATTTTTAAAGAATCAGCAGAACTCAGTATTCGTGATTCTGTTTAATTTTAATCACTCATTCAGAATACTATGACTACATAAGTTGTTTTGATTTCAAGAACAAAGTCATAACATTTTAATAATTTAAATAGAACCAACTTCAAGTCCATATTGACACTCACACAAAATTCAAACAAGCAATTTAATTGAATAATGTATTTAAATGTAGCAAATTTTTAAAAATCTCAGAAAGTTGACTCAAGTCCATGGATATGAAAGGTAAGTTTGAAGTACTACAGGCCACAGTAAAATAGACAAGGTAATTACTTTGCAATTATTAATAAGAGAACAGCCTGTGGAGACACAAAAGACCTTTATGAAAAGTCTCCTAGGGAATGTCAGAACAAAGTTGTTATGTAACTGATTCATCCGTTAGAAACATTACCAATGTAAGAATTAAAAAACCCATTTCTTCCTTTTCCAAATAGTACTTCTTAACTGTTTCCTTACTATGATACATGTAATGGATATTGGTCACATGCCATATTAGTTGCCATGCATTTTTCTTCTAACTTCCACGTAATATCTCCCACTCAGGAGGGACTCTCTGATTCCATCCCCTATTAGAGGAATGACCTTGAATTCAGACTCATATGGCCTTACCTCCAAGTTGATCTGAATGGGACATTGCATTGAGAGCAAAGAGCTTTCATTTTGGAGAATAGCAAAATGGCCATAAAAGTGGGGCCATATTGCAGGGATTTGAATCTTGATTTTGCCAGTTAGGAGTTAAATAACTTTTGTAATTTAAAACTCTTTGTGCTTCAATTTCTTCACCTATAAAACACTTGGGACAATGCTGGCATATACTAAGTACTGCATTTTTAAAAAGCGTTTATTGTATAAATAATAATAGCTAATATATGCTAAGTACACATGATGACCAAGAACCATTCCGAGTGTGGTAGATCTCATTTAGTCATACCTCCTATCCACTGAGATGCATACTGCAGTCCATAGTCTCTCTTCTTGGAATATTTTCACCCATGTAACTTTTTCACTCCTTCATCCTCAAAAGAGTTGCTCAAATGTTGCTATCACAGTGAGTTGTAATCACCTTAAAGAAAATAGCAACTTTCCCTAGAGCTCCCTACCTCTCAGTCTTACTCTTTTCACCTTTCGGTACACTATGCAATTTACTCAGTTATTATAGTCGTTTTTTTTTCTAACCTCTACTAAAACATAAGCTCCACAAGGACAGGTATTTGTCTATTTTCGCCATTGCCATTTCCCTGGCACCTAGAAGAGTGTGTGGCACGTTAAAGGGACTCAACATATGCGTGATGTAAATGAATGAATAACGTCATTATTCCTTTTTTGATGCTTGGAAAAAATAACAGTGGGGCTTGGTAAAGACAAATAATTTGTCAGGAGTCCTGTGGCTAGTAAAAGGAGTTCAGTAGAAGCCCTGGGATGGCTGACACTATGCAATTTCAACTCATGCAAAGGCTTTGCTGACTGTGATTGTTATACTTGATGAAGGTCATGTTGTTTTAAAGGTCCATTCTTGGGCTTTTGGTTCCCTAGCGCTTCCTTGTTAGTGACTTAGTAGACAAAGCCGGCTGTGTATTGAGCTCATCTATTGTTGAAAACTGTTGATTTTGGTTTGTTTGTTTTCATGTTAGATTCATGAAGTACAAAACAAACTTGCCAAATATATTCTACATGATTTTGAAACCCCCTGCATAACCCATAGGGAAATGAAATACAAATGTTCTGGTTATTTTACATGGGGTTTCTATTTAATCACTAAGAGAGTCCATAGGGCATTTTCAAAAATAAGCAATGGGAAGTTGGGCTGAGTTAAGAGAGAAAAATTTGCAACCCCTCTCCCACAATCCTCAATCATAACAAGCTGCATAATAAAGTTTATATAAATGATTCCAAAATATGGTAATTGGTTTTTAAATTTTCATAAAAATCAATAAAATGTTAAAATAAAAAAAAAAATGTAAACCTGGATTGGCAAAGTGCCAAACACTTCAGGGTGAAGTTCCTCCTCTACATTGCTGCTCCCCTCCCTGGAGTCAGCGGGCCCGTCTCCCACACATCTCAGACACCACAAAATTCCTCCCCTGCCCTATGGCAGAGAAAGCTCTCTGAACACCCAGGGATTTTGACAGAAAAAACTTTGTTAGTTTCATTCCAAAGGACAATCTGTACTTTCAGACCGCTGCTCTGGCCTCTGTGGATGTAGCTCTAGATTATCTTTGTCTCGGTATCTGAAAGGCTGTTTACTAGGTTGAAAATTAAGGCACTCTTTAATTCAGATTGAAACATGTAAACATAGTAATATATGGCAATTTACCAAGGTCAAAGTCTTTAATGAATGGGTATTTATCAATCAAAATATAGGGTATAACCTTGAAAACTACCTCTTTGAAGAACCACTTTCTTTAAGAAACTAAATTCAGATTTGTACACAATGTACATGTGTGCGGTTTTATATCTTGAAAATTCTGGGACCTTCATTTATACATAACAGCTATTGACACGTTATGCCAGTATAGTGGAAAAAGAGGAGGTTGAAATATAAAACAAACATGTTTTTGAATCCCAGCTTTAACTTTTAAACTTTCGAATGGAAATGAGTGATCTAAGAGCTTCGTAATTTAGAAATTGTTGTAAGGAATTGTTTTCGTGCATGTAAAATACATACTTATAGATAAATGCCTATTTTACGAATGTGTAGAAAGTAAAGAACCACTTTCTTTAGTTAAAACAAGATTTGTGTGAGGTATGTATGTGTGTGGTTTTACATCTTGACTCAGGTGTATAAATTTACTGTTTACAACTACAATCATAATTTCATTTCAGTCCAATGGGCATTTTCTAAACAAGGCTCTGGGCTACATATTGTGATAGAATTTTAAATTCAAAGTTAATGCCACTCTAGATGACTTTATAGAATTACAGGAGAGAAACGTAAATGTGCAAATAATTCAAAATAACAAGAGCTGTGATAATTTTGGTAGAGGTGTAATGGGAACATGGTACAGAGTCCATTAACCCTCAAAAAAGTCAGAGATGACTTTCTGGAGGAGTCAGATACATATATTTTAAAGCTATTTTTTTTTCAGATTTCAGAAAGAAAGATATAGATGTTATAGTATATAGATATAAATGTAGATATGGATATAAACATATTTTGCTGGAAAGTAAAACACATTTATTTTTAAAGGCAAATATGTGGAAAAAGAATCAGTAGAACCCAGTATTTATAATTCTATTTAATTTCAATCACTCATTCAGAATACTGTTACTACGTAAGTTGTTTTAAATGAGGGACCAATTAACATTCTTATCCAGGGAATAAACATGATGAGAGCATCCACATCTTCAACTCTTCTGCATCAAACTGGGATTGAGAATCTATTAAGTAGACTCAAAGGCAGCAGTGAGATTGCTGAGAGGTTGCAGGGTTCCTTGAAGACAAAGAGTGGAGCTCATGTCACATATACTATTTTGGAAACCTACCTTTTTTATACACCTGATAAAGAATAGAAGAGGAAACCTTGAAACCTGACATGATGTTTTCTCCTAATTGAGATTCTTTTTAAATCCAGAGCCAGCAAGTGACTATAAGTGTCCCACGACTTACTTAACTGTGAATCATTATAATAAAATCTTACAGATTGGCAAAGCTAAGGCAATGCAGATATACAATCCCCCTTCCTGGATTTATCTTCCATTTGGATCTGGCCACCTTTTCCAAGTCACTCAAAGTGAGATGGAAAAAGAGCCTTGTCTTCTCAGATTCCCAGTGTTTCCTACAATCACAGGAAGTTCATAATTCTCACAGTTATGCCTAATGGGGATCCTGTCTTCCCTGGGATGAATTCCACAAGTTCACAAAGAACCCAAGTGAAAAAGATCTGAAAGAACATGTTCACTGATAAATATCTTATGATTCAGGGCCCCTAACCTAGAATCTGGAGTCACTGAGACATAGGTGTGAAATATACCTTTTTATCTAGCCTGTGAAGAAAAATCTGCTAAGTAAATCAACAATACAAATAATATGGCTAGAGAGCTATTAGAAGAACAAAAACTGACCAACTGTTTTTAAGCCCTTTTCTAGGATCTTAGATGCTCCATTTACATACAGATATTAATCACCACGCTTTGTGTTTCCTTGGTTTTTCATGAAAATGGATTCCTTACACTTTTCAATTTGGCCTGATGATGTTGATTAGTAATTTCTATTGATATATTTGAAAGTAATAATGCTATTTCTTAAAAAATGAAAAACTGGTTCCAAATCCATTTATCACGAATTTAATGGCATTTTGCTGTTTGTAAGACACAGGGTTGATAGTACTGTACAGAGAGCTATGCAGGATCCCCAAGATTCCATGGCCTAATCTCTGGAACTTGTGAATGTGATGAGATATCACTCCTCAAATTTTACTATGGTATATGGCATAGTGGGTAGAACTTAATGTAGGGTGATTATGATGTATTCTGGCTGGGTTTAATCTAATCGCTTTATTTATTTATTTATTTATTTATTTATTTATTTCTCTCCCCCCCTTCCCATTTGAACTCACTGCTGTTCATTGTGTACTTGTCTTCTTTTTAGGAGGCATTGGAACCGAGCCAGGGACCTCCCATGTGGGAGGGAGGTGCCTAATTGCTTGAGCCACCTCTGCTCCCTGCTTCATTGTGTCTCTCATTGTGTTTTTCCTCCTTCTGTCTCTTTGTTGCATCATCTTGTTGCACCAGCTCACTGTCTTGCCTGTCTTTAGGAGGCATCAGGAACCAAAAGGACTGAGAAAGGCTCCTGGCTGACAGCTAGCAAGAAAATGGGGATATCAGTCATAGCTATGAGGAACTGAATTCTTGGAAAAGAACTTGGAGCCCCAGATGAGAACAGAAGCAGCCAGCACCTTGATTTCAACCTTCTAAGAACCCAAGCAAAGAGCCTGGCCATGCTGTACCAAGACTTTTCACCTACAGAAATGTGAGCTAATAAATGGGTGTAGTTTTAAGCCCCTAAATTTGTGACAATTTGTTACAGAGCAGCGGAAAACAAATACTTCAGGTGACAAAATTTTATAAAGATTAATTTTAAAATAAATACTATTCTCTATCCTCTATAATGAAATTGTACTGAAATCTTTAAAAGGAAACGTAATCTCGGGGAACTATCCCCATCTGTGCCAAGGGGTTCAAGAGGAAAGAGCTTCCTTATCCAATTAAAATTTGCTGTTATGCAGCTACAATTGTTTTCTACCATGTG
>PVKH010011180.1:0-17882 GCA_004027955.1 Chaetophractus vellerosus | reverse complement strand
TGTCCTGGGTGAGTCCAGTGAACTGGAGAGTAGGTGTTGCAACTCTGCTGAGGTTCCAGGCCCAGCTGGCACATGGACAGCCCAAAGACTCCAGTCTCTGGACATACACCTACAAACTCCAGCACCAAGGTTAGGTTCAAATTGGTTCAATGAGCCATGTGCAGAGAAGACATAATTGAGTCCAACTCTGTCACTCTCAGGAGCACAAACTCCAAAGTAGGACCCACTGGCAAGGCACCAAACTCTGGAGCTATCTGCCCTGACCATATTACCTGGGTGTCTCCAGAGCCCTCAGGAGCCCCAGTATTTGGGGTAGTATCCACTTTGGAACTCTATGAGATCCTGCTGAGATATGCATAAGCATTACCTCTGGGATGACCTCCCGACTCACTTTGAAGTCTCTTAACCATATAAACTCATTTGTCTTTAACTTTTCCCCCTTTTATTTGAGGTCTTTTTCCAGTTCCATCGCTAGTTGAATTGTCAAATGAGCTTTTAATGTTCCTCACCTAAATAAACATTGGGATTTTAATAACATTGCATTGTTCTTGCAGTGAGGGCATGTGGTTGAAAGCGTGGCAAATTTTTATATAGAACTTTGTAGGACACTTTGAATATTTTTGACTTCTCAAACAGGAGGACAGTTTTATTGTAACCTGTACAGTAATGTGAGGGTCTTTGAATTTGTTTTAATAATAAACATGTGTATGCATATTTGGAGGGTTAGGATACTGACCTTCCCTTCCTGTTTCAAAACAAAACAAAACAAAACAAAAATGTGTATTAACCAAAGCACCTATACATTTATTTCTTTTATGTATTGGCTTTCTGGATAATAGTTTGTTTGAATATTATTTTTCATCCTTAAAGTTTTTTTGATTAACAATCTTCAAAAGGTAATTATATAGATCCAAAATACTTACCTAAGAAGCTTTAAAATTGCCTACTTATTTAAAGCTCAACCTTACTGAGTGTTTAATAATCTTGCCATGGTGAAAATTTTAGCAAACCTTGGTAGCAGGTTTCTCAATTTGAAACCATTAGCACCTCATGTATATTGTCTTTTGTAAGTATATTATATATTTTACTTCATATTCCCATACTTTTTTTCAGATTCTGCCTATTAATATGGGCAGAATTGGGTCCTGCTGACTAATCAGAGATCATCAAATATTGCATTTATCCCTTCTCGTGGTTTTTAGACTCAGATAATTAACTCTTTTCATCTATGTAGACTTACTCTCTCTACTAGGTCTTGTGAGAGACCCTCCAGCTAAAACAACTAATTTTTAAAAATAAATCTTTAGATAGGCTGTGGATAAGGGTTTAAGACAAGCATTCCAAGATGTATTAATCTCACATTTCATATCAATGCCTACCTTAAACCTATACTCCACCCCATATACACATAAACCCAGTCCCATCCCCAGATAAAACACACCATATTTAGGTCCATGGCTAAATATACTTAGCATAACTTGTTCAATAGGAAGCACTTACAGTCTTTCTAATGGCTGACATCATACTTTCATATTGTTTTGTTTCTATTGCTTTTTATTTTTGACAATTGTGGAATAGAAGTTTATTTTGTTACTACTAATTAGTTGTAGAACTAATCCACGACAAATTACCAAAATGATTTTACATTATTTCTTCAGGACTGGGGTTTATCAACGGCTTCAAATTTGGGGTCTTCAAATTTGAAGTTAGGGAACGTATTCATGTCTGCTTTGCCATACATCTGCTTAAGCTTGAAAAGCTCCCTATGCAGATCTTGCTGATACTCTGGGCCAGCATCAGCAGGTCCTCCAGATGTTTGTCGTTTAGATTTGTATTCTCTAATCCTATCCAAAAAGAGTTTCTGTACCGGATCAAGTTCCTAGTTAAATGCCACTGCTGTAACACCAATGTTCCTCTGCAAATGGGCTGAGACGGCTGACCAAATAATGGAGGAGAGCCTCTGAAGAATCATGGTGCTTCTGTGTTACCTTCACTGCCAAGCTTGTTCCTTTCCCTTATTCCTTCAATTTTTCATTGAACAAATATATATTGGGTGTGAGGTACAACTGTGGCTGCGGTGGCGGCAGCGGCTCTGTCGGCTCCGCACTGGAGTGCAAGGTGTTCGTGGTACCCCAAAGTACTCGAATATGGAACTTATCACAGTCAATATTTTACACTTATTTGTGCAATAACATGTGGTTTTGAGTGATGGTGGATGGTCCACACCCAATATATATTTATTCTATTGCTTTTTATATAGGGTAAGGAAGTGATTTTGGGGATTCCACACTTTAATACACCCCAAAACTGCTGATACTTTTTACTCCCGGCATACCAGCATTAATGAAAGATTTCAAAAATTTAAATGAATTGCTTTGGCCAAAGAAGTATGAATAGAAGTTAAGTATGCAAACTCCAAGCAAAACTTTTGAGAGCTATTGTGAGTTTCTGCCATCTTTCTTTTCTTTCTCGCATTCTCAGAGTAAAAGATGGCACTGCAGCAAGCACAGGCTGTAGGTCAAACTGTTTTGCTGCTCAGGCAATATGACCTAAGAGACTTGCTGTTGGACAGGAGTGCTGGGTGGATTCTTGGTTAAATCCTATTAGGAGGGTCATAGCACAGACCTAATACTTTCTGCAGCAGAATAATAATTGCTGTTTGAAATGCAGCATTTCTTTAAACAATAAGAAATAAGATCCAGTTAATACATGCTCCCCTCATTTGTCCCTTGGGCAGCCATTTCTGTGGCACACCCTACATTAACTCCGCAGAGGGTCCCAGCAAGGTTGAGCTCCAGTGACTCTCTGCAATGACCAGCTCAATGACACGTTCTTATATTGGTTTTTCTTCTTCCTTGTTTCACTGTTCCTAAATCCCTACTCAATATCCTGGAATTAATTCCCCAAATAAACTTTTATCTCCGATGTTCTTTTCTGGTGCAGTCTCAGGGTAAGGCAGTACCCATATTCTCTACTCAAACCTAATGCAGGAGTAAATAATCTATATACCTGCCCCTAATGCTTTCTTTGTTGCTGCTGACCTTGTGTTGCTTAATTCTGATTCCCAATTATTGTACTTCTATCTTTCCTGAAGACTGTCTATAAAGGAAAGTGACAAGACAGTAAGCCAAGGTATGATGTTTGATCAATTTTTTGCTTTTATTTCTTAGGATGTTTATAGATGATAATTAGCTTGGATATGGACTATATTTCCTAATTTACTTTCTTCAGGTCTTAAAAATTATCTTCTTTATTTGAATTGAATCTAATTATTATAAGTTTACAAGTTCATTCACAGGGCATCTTGTGTGAGGGAAATTTACTATATAAATAGAAAGTGATGATTTATATATTTTTTGGTTATGTCAACTTTGCCTTCACATTGATCAGAATTGGATCTCTTGGGGGTTCAGAAAATGGATATCCAAACACACAGTCAAAATAATTTGATAAAAAATAACATGGAATTTTTTATTTTTTACTTTTAAAATTTTATTTTTAAAGAATTTTTAGGTTACAGAAAAGTTACACTGAAAATATAGGAGATTCCCATATACCCCATCCTCTACTCCTCTCATATTTTCCCCTATTAATAATATCTTACATGAGTATGATACATTTGTTACAATTGAACAAATATTGAAACATTGCTACTAACCATGGTGAATAGTTTACATTATGGTTTACATTTTGCGCCATACAATTTTATAGGTTTTGACAAAATGTATAATGGTCTGTATCTGTCATTGCAAAATCATGCAGAACAATTCTGATGCCCTAAAAATGTCCTTTGTTCCACCTATTCTTCTGTTTCGGTCAGCCACAGTGTGCCTTTTGAAATATACCAAAGATTGGTCGGTCTTTATAAAGGGTATTTATTTGGGGTAGAAGCTTACAGTTACCAGGCCACAAAGCATAAATTTCTTCCCATACCAAAGTCCACGTGTTGGGGCAAGATGGCTGCCGACGTCTCCAGGGTTCAGGCTTCTGGCTTCCTTTGTTCCCAGGGCTGCGTTTCTCTCCGGGCTTAGCTTCTGTTTCCTTCACAAGTTCAGCTGTAGACCATGAGGCTTTCTATGCGTTGCGTCTCTCCACAAGGCAACTGTAGATTATTGGGCGAACGGCTCACTCCAACATCAGAACTGCTTCTCAAATCTGCTTCTCCAAATCTCTGCAACTCAGATCTACTGCCTAGCCTTTATACTTGAGACCATATCCACCAAGGGGCGGAGCCCAGTTAGTGCCCTTATCATAACTTAATCACGCACAGATGAACAGATTAGTTTACAAAAATAATCCAATTTATATTTTGGAATTCACAATTAAATAAAACTCTGAAACCATTATATCTTCCCTCCCTCTCCCCTCAGAACCTATGGTAACCACTATCTTTCTATCAACTTTACAAATTATTCCATTACTACAATAATAATAAGTCTGCTTCAGTACATAGTTGCTTTCCTTCCTTTATGTCTGTTCATTCCTCAGTCTTGAAGATTTTGGCATGGTGCTGCTCACCTTGCTTCAGATTGAGAGGAGACTTAGACTTTATGGGACAGATGGAAGGAACTGTTTTGCTTGCAGTTGTAGATATTCTTTGCCTTTGGGGATGGACCTTGTCCATCGTCATCATTTTATTAGCTGCCCTAGACAAGTCTGTTGAACTGGAGAGTAGGAGTTGGCTGAAACTCTGCTGAGATTCAGGGCTCAACAGGCATATGAATAGACCAAAGAAGTAAATCTCTGGGATGTATATTTAATGGGTATAGTGCTAATTATAGGTTCAAATAAAGGGAGTAGAAGAATCTTGTGAATGGAAACTATAAATGAACCTAACTCTGTTTCAGTGGGGAAATAGGTTATCATATATTCCACGTAAGGCCCACTGACGGGGTGCTGATTCCATGGGGTTGTGTGCCCTGCCTACAGTGTCCGTATGTCTCTAGACCTCCTGAGAGCACCCCTTTTTGAGGCTTTGTTTGCTGTAGAAGTTAGTGAGATCTGCCTGATACTGGAGTGACTTCCCGACTCACTTTGAAATCTCTTAGCTGTAAAAACTTATTTTTATTTACTCTTTTACCCTTTTGTTATCAAATGCATCACTAGTTGGCACTGGTAACAATCCCTTGGTGCCAGGGATGCTCATCCCTGGAGAAGGCAGTGGGTTTATTTGCTGAGTTTGGCTTACAGATAGGCCACATTTGAGCAATAAGGAGGCTTTCAGGAGGTAACTCTTAGGCAATAGATATTATTAGGCTAAGTTTCAATTTTACAAGAATAAATTTCCTAAGTACAAGCATTAATAGCAAGGGTTTGGCATATTGGTCTTTTTTCTTTTATTAGACCCTGCCTATGTACTCTAGAGATTCTTGCCACTCTATTTGAGAATTTAACAGGACTCCCCAGGATGTGAATTTAATATTTTGTTGGTTATTGTGTGTGTGTCTCTATCTATTGAGATAACACCCTATGACCACATGAGCCCATTCATATTCCATAGAGGAATGCCCCAGGTGCACCCCTCCCCACACATCCTCCCACCACTGATATCCTGCACCAGTGACCCTCCCCTGCCATATTTTCCAAAAGAACACTCCCACAATTGTATTCTCAACCACAATCCTCTACCTCTGCAGAGTTCATCTGTTCCTTCCTCCAGTTCTCCACTGAGCTCTATGGGTAGCCCAACCTACCCTCACCAAGCCCATTCACACTCACACTCCAGCACTGTTGACCCCATTCATATCGCAGCATCACCGTCACCCCCATCCTCTCCATAGATTCTACCCAGATTGAGCATCGACTTATCATTCCTTACTTGCCTTTTATCTTCTGGTAACTTATCTTCCAGACTATACCTCTGTGAGTCTGCTCAATATTCTTAGTTCATATCAGTGAGATCATGCAATATTCGTCCTTTAGTGACTGGCTTACTTTACTCAACATATGGTCTTAGAAATGCATTCATCTTGTCACATATGTCAATACTTCATTCTTTCCTAACAGCTGAGCAATAGTCCTTCATATGTATATACCACATTTTGTTTATCCCTTCATCCAATGATGGACACTTGGGTTACTTCCATCTTTTGGCAATTGTGAATAATGCTGCGATGAACATTGGTGTGCCTATATCTGTTCATGTCCCTGCTTTCAGTTCTTCTGGGTACATTCCTAGTAGTGGGATTGCCAGATCATATGTCAATTCTATACTTAGCTTCCTGAAGATCTTCCAAACCGTTCTGCAGAATGTCTGCACCATTCCACATTCCCACCAGCAGTGGATGAGTGTTCCTATTCCTCTACATCCTCTCCTACACTTGAAGTTTTCTGTTTTTTTTAATAGCAGCCCATCTAATAGGTATAAGATGATATCTCATTGTAGTTAGGTTTGTATTTTTTAATAGCTGGTGATGTTGAGCATTTTTTCATATGCTTTTTAGCCATTTGTATTTCCTCTTTGGGAAAGTGTCTATTCAAATCTCATGCCCATTTTTAAAATGGATTGTTTGTCTTTTTATTTTTGAGATGTAAGGCTTGTTTATGTTTGTTGGATATTAGGCCCTTATCAGATAGGTGGTTCCCAAATATTTTCTCCCTTTGAGTGGGCTGCCTTTTCACTTTCTTGACAAACACCTTAGAAGCACAAAAGTTTTTAATTTTGAAGAGGTCCCATTTATCTGTTTTTTCTTTCATTGCTTGTGCTTTGGGTATAAAGTTTGTGAAACCATTTCTTATTACCAGATTTTGTAACTCCTTCTCTACATTATCTCCTAGGAAACTTTTGGTCTTGGCTCTTATATTTAAGTCTTTGATTCATTTTGAGAATAACATGGAATTTTGAATTTAGATTTCTTCTTTTGAAATCTAACTATTTTCATGAAAAATATTTGCAAGTGGGAGTGACAACATCATACCAACTATTTTACCACAACAGTTGACATGAAATAAATATTTTAAGATTATCAAGGCCTTTTGAGAAGATAGAAGGAAGCCAACCTTGCCTATCAACAAACAATTAAAGCTATATAGGTTGTACTGTTCACAGTTATAATTTTGTCATGTTTAAGGTAAATAAGTGCAATTCCCTTAATGTAGATAGTTCCGAACAGTTACATAAACATTGTTAAACGATTTTGTATTTTTATTGGAAGTAGAATACAATTGACATAATTTCAGAAATGTGCTATTTAACCATGGTGATCTCTAAATGGCAGATATTGTACAATATAGTTTTGTTTCTCTGATTTTTAATATTTTATTTCCTAGTAGTTATTGAAATGTCAACAAAATCTGAATGCATTAAACTTATCATAACTTGAAGTAATTTTTTTTCATATTAGATTGAAAATCAAGTTGATTCACTGCTTTAACATTTATTTTTATTAGAGAATTTTTGGTTTACAGAACCATCATGCATAATATGCAGGATTCCCATATGCCACCCTATTATTAACACCTTGCCTTGGTGTGTTACACTTACTGTAACTGATGAAAACACATTTGTATTATTGTACTATTAACCACAGTACATGGTTTACTTTAGAGATCACTGTGTAGTGCATTTCAATAGATTTTTTTTTAAAATTGTTCTGTTACCATATATTCAACATAATACTTCCCTTTATTTTTTACCACATTCAGATATATATTTCAGTGTTGTTAATTACACTCACAATGTTGTGCTACTATCACCACTACCCATTACCAAAATATTTCCCTTGTTCTAAATAAGAACCCTCTACATTTTAAACGTTAATTCCCTAACCCCTATCCCCACCCTGTCCCCTGGTAACCTATATTCTAGTTCCTGACTCTATGAGTTTGCTTATTCTGATTATTTCATATCAGTGAGAACTACAATATTTTTCCTTTTGTTCTGGCTTATTTCATTCAGCATGATGTCTACAGGGTTCATCAATGTTGTCACATATATCAGAGCTTCATTCAGTTTTACAGATGAATAATATTCTACATTTCGTTTATCCGTTCATTGATTGATGGACACTTGGATTGCTTCCATCTTTTGGCAATTGTGAATAATGCCACTATGACCATCGATGTGCAAGTATCTGTTTGAGTTGTTTCACTTTTATAAGTCTATATGCATACACGTTCTAAATATATGTATAACTACACATCTATATATACATGCATATCTACACACATGTATTTATATACATACAAATATATGTATTTGTAAACCCAATTCCAAAATGCATGAGTCACTTGGGCACATTCAACATGCTGTAAACGATCATGTTATGTCTACTCCTATTATTATACAAAAAGGCACATTGCAACTGTTTTTTTAAAATTATTAATTTCTCTGAATGCATAATGATTTTATTTCTTAAAACTCAAGCCTGAAAATGAATATAGCTGTGATCTATTTGTGGTCTTACTGAATCAAATTTAACCTGTTTACTTATGGTTAGTACATAAAAATTGGCAATTAAGAGAATTGGATTTACTTGAGGTTCAAAGCACAAATCTAATAGAAACTTCCTTAGAGTGGCTTTAAAATATGGAGCCATTGGAATTTAAGTATAATGATTTCAATTACAATTATAAGGAATGCTGCCTTCCCACTCCTATGTTAAAAAATATGCTTCCAATGGTACTTATACCGGTGCTAGCGGTAAGCATAGCACATTTATTCTAAATTAGGCTTATCTCAGCCTTTCCTTGAGATTCTCAGAGACATTTCAGATAAAATCAATAAGGAATAAAAACCTTTCTATGATCTGTAAAAGTTAACTTATGCTATACAAGAAAGTACTTATAAAAATCGTGTATTTCTAGGAGCGAAGCATGAGAAAACAATTATTGAGAATAATTGAGTCAATTCCTTTTTTAGAAATTGTTAATCTTTTATTTTTATTTTCTTTTAGTGCCAAGGTCTTAACAAAAACCTAAAAATAACATTTATTTTCCTGACAGTTTTATCTTTTTCCATCAGCAAGCATTGATTCCTTCCTTTTTCTGCTTCTTATGGTACATGAGGAAACATTTTCCTGTACAACTTGGCTCCGTCTTGTTTACTTACTTGCCTTTGGCAGAAATCATTAAGTGATGTTACAAAAGCTTGAGCAGAACAAAATCCTTAGTTAATTAGTGCCTTCTCTGTTGGGTGTCATAGATATTCTGTATTTTTAAGATCAATGTTTAGGCAGTCAGGACTACAGTATGGTTACAAATCTAAGTGATCTTTTGCATTGATTCCATGTCTTATCTGAGCAACTGGTCGTTTCAGATAACTTTCAACAGTGCTTTCGAGAAGATGGACTATAAGCAATCAAACTTACAGATCATTTTAGAAAGAGTTTTCTGAAATGGCACAGAATCATTACCTGTGTTACTATTTAGAATGCATGTAAACACATTTCATTCTAAGTTAGCTAATGCCCAATATTAGCCTACGTGGTTCACTTAATTCCAAAATTCTGCCAGTGGCTAGATCGCATGATTGTATAGTATCTGTCCTTTTAAGTCAGATGTTCATACCTTAACTGGGCATGCTCTAGAGCTACTTTAAAGGGGATGTTAGTAAGACTGCTGTCTTGAAGGCAGTAACAGTACTTTGCCTACAGACTATATTTGCTGCCCCACTCTCTTCCCTTTGGCTAACCGAGTAAGCAGTTTATTTCTCACTTCTTCCTGAACTCCATGCTTGATCTAAGAGGCTTGCTTAAGTGTCCATTCTATGTGGTCCCAGGATACCTGGCCATTTCCCTGCCATAGTGCTTATCATAGGATACTACTTTGGGGAATTATTGAGTTTTAGACTCGAGTCAAACTGCATGGCTTCAAATTCCATTTTCCTCACTTTCTAGTCCTGTGGACTCTGGTAATTTATTTAATCCCCCCTTCCCTTGTTTTACATAAAATGAGGACCCTACTAATATGTATCTAATCAGGGGTTGTTAAGGATCAAATGAATTATACAAGGAAAGGCATACAACAAAACTGTGAATTATAATAATAATTACAGAATAATACAGCAGAATAATTGTATTCTTTTGTAATTTCCTTTCTCTCCCAGTGGACTGTAAACTCATAGAGGCAGTGACTGAGTTTTGCATTCCCATTTTCTAACATAATTAGGAGGAACATGTGTCCTGGTTTGCCTGACACAGTCCTAGTTTATAGTTATTCCTTGCATAATTATTAATAGCATCCTCTCTCACTACCCAAATTGTCCTGATTTAGAGGAAAAAATGTATGGGGGCTCTTAATATAAAAGTTTCACACTTAAAGAACCTTAATTATTTGTTGAATATGAAAGACATCACTTTAAGCTAATTGCTCAATATTTTAATTATCTTGCTTTAAAAACACTAAATTGTGTTTGCTTATGTCTGTGTCAACTACAACTATGAATTAAGTTAATTTGGATTAACTTGTGTCTGTAAGACACTGTTGTAAACTGTATACCTCAGTGCCTGCAACAATGCATTAAATGGTCCCTTGGTGTCCTGGAAAATTTAATATGTCTTCTTATTTTACTACACTGCAAGGACTTATAGACATTTGGGAAATAAGACTCAATAATATGAAGCTCTTAAAACTCTTCAGTCAGAGAGAAATTCTAACTTTAAACCCTACATATCACTCTTGGCAACTGCACGCATTTCTAATTACAGATATAACAGTGGCAGCATTGGTAGTTCAAGTGACTAGGGCATTTTCACAAAGTTTTAGCCAAAAACCTGGAAATTCATTGTTTGGAATGTGTTGCTTACACTAAATTACAAAGTCAAAATCGTATACACAATATAGAAATGATGGAAGCCTGGTTTTCATCATAAAAGGTAAAATTCAATATCAATAGAAAATAGAAGACAAATAGAAACAACGCATGCTAAGACATGCTCAACTTCATGTAGCCAACTATCCATAGTTAGAAATTTGGGTAGAAGCAATTGTGCTCAAAACATTTTTAAGGTATATAGACTCTGTTGTTCTTACGGTGCAAAAGAGAAAGCTTCCTTCTGACTATTTCATAAGATTCCATTTTGATTTACTTCAGAAAGGTTTACAGCCACATAATTACAATAATGAATACATTTCATTCAGTTTGAGAAAGCAAACATAGTACACACAATAACTCAAATGCTTAGAAAAGTGTCTATGGTGAAAGGCAAATCAATAAGCCCCCCATATACTTGGACTTTTCTCTTTGCACTCATTAAACTGTTTTATGTTTTAGTTTATGTATGTAGTTGGGACAACCTACATTTTAAATGTCTAGGTGTTTTGTTTTGCTTTGCTCACCTTCATGTTACATTTGATTTCCCTAGAAATGGGAGTTCTAACCAAGCGTTCAGGCTGTTCTGCTAACTAGAATTAATGGTTTCAATTCTAATCTCCTTCCTGAAGCCTAGAAACTGGATTTAAGAATTTTGGAGGAAACCTAAACTCCTCTTTATATCTTCCACCTTAGCCTAAAACAAACATTGCTAGATCTCCGATTTCTCTTCTTTATTGCTTTTCTCTGGTCTTCACGACCCTCTTGAACTGAAATGTCTCCAATGATATTTCTATAAATCAGAGAAAGCTCAGAGGACTTCAGTGCACGGTCAAAGTTAACATACAGTCCTGGCCAAAAGTCCATACCCCATAAAAAACTCCTCTCAGACAAAATTATTAGTGGAGCCACATTGCTTCTTTTTCTCCTTTCCAGCTATGGGCAGATAATAACCTGTAATGTATTAGGCCATAACATTTCCATTTCTCCTCTTTTATTTGTCTTAGTCAATCATCTGATCAGATTCCCATTTTCAAGAAGGAAGGGGTCTAATTTTTAAGAGAAGAGGTAAGGCAGGAAAGTCAGGAGAAGGAAATATCTATTATCCTCTCATGGTTTTTAATTTTAATTTTTTCTGTTTTCCATTTGTCCTTATATATTTTTATCTCTTTATTAAAGAGAACTCAAACATATACAAATGTAATACCATCGTACCATTAATCTTGCTTTAATATCAATTATATCAATTCTGGGACAATCTTGTTCATCTATACCCAGACATTATATAATATTATCCATAAATATTTCATTATGCATACCTAAAAGAGTATTAAAAAATAACAACTGGGAACCAGCTGTGGCTCAATTGGTAGGGCTCTGGTTTACCACATAGGAGGCCCTGGGTTCAGTTCCCGGGGCCTCCTGGAGAAGGCAAGCTGCCGCGAGCAGGCAAGCCACCGCGCAGTGAGCTGACTCAGCAGGATGCCGCAGCAAGGGGAGACAAGTAGACACAGAAAAGCACGGAGCAAATGAGCACAGCAAGCACAAGCAGCAAGGGATGGATATATAAATAAATAAAAATAAATCTTTAAAAAAATAAATAACAACTGTGTTATTTTAATACCTAAAAATTTTTTTTAATATCATCAACTATCCAATAAGTGTTCAAACTTCCAATTTTAACATAAATGTTGTTTTTATAATTGTTTGAATTGCAATTCAAATAATGTCCACACATTGTAATTTGTTAATATTCTCTATAATTCTTTCCTCTCTCTTTTTCTTTTGCTTTTCTTGTAATATATCAGTAAAATAAATCAGGTTGTTGCCCTGTAGAGGTTTCCTCAGTCTGCATTTTGTTAATTTCATCTTTGTGGTATAGTTTAACTTGTTCCTCCATCTTCTATATTTTTTGTAAATTAATATTTGGATCTTCTCAGGATCTTTTCCAGTTACAATTTTATCTATTCTCTAGGTAGCAAAACCTGTTTTATCTTTGTAAGGTGGCTGTTTTTCCTCCTTGTCTTTCTTTGCCTGTCTACCAGTAATCAGCTGATATTTTTCTTTACTTGTCCTCTCCTTTTCTCCCACCTACTGCCCTATCCACACAGGGACAGGGGATTTGGATGCATGGAGTGGGCTGGGTGATTCATGGAGCATATACGCTATAAACTATAAACTTTTCCTCACATATTTTTGGATACCCTGAAGTAGACCAACATACTGCCTCAACTAACATGTCTGTTTACAAATTTGAATAAATGCTCTAATATTGCCATAACATCCTGTAACATCATGTTTATTAGCTTGTGTATTACCTAAGCATTGTATCCCAGATCTTTAAAGAGTTGATAGGTTCATGGACAAAGACAAAAACTGCATTCGTCTTTTGACAGTATGAATTTAAGGAGCATTATTAGTAATATAATAAGCCACATCTTCTGCTTGTGACTACTTAGTGTGGCTTCTTAGTCTAGTTTACCAAAAATAAGTACAAATCAAATTATTCATTTATATAATTTTGTTATGAATTTCTATGTATGGGGGGGGTCCATAGTAATTTTTGAACAGTTTGTTGCCATTTCTAGTGGACTCGTGTCAAAAGTAATTAGTTCTGATCATTGGAAACTCTGAGTTTAAGGCAAAGGGAGTTTAATGCAGGAAATTAGTTACACTGGTGATAGAAGAGGCAGAGAAGAGGGAGAGATACCTGGGTTCACCTTTTCTTCACCCCTTCAGTCTCATGCCTAAGTGTCCTGTTGGTTGAAACCAGTGAAAACCTGAGAAACATAATCTGCAGGAGGTTAGCCCTCCCTATGATAAAGAGCAGAGCAGAAGGTAAAGACAAAACAAACAAACAGAAAACAGAGTTGCTGGCAAACTGAGCCACAAAAAGCCCTCACAGCAATGCCGGCAGTTATTTCTCCTGGGGAATGCTGGCTCACATTCTGGGCAGTTATCCATAACAGGGCATTTGCCTTGGTAAATAAGATCACTCTAGCTTCTAAAGCTCATTTTGCAGATTCATAAACCTGGTTTTGTTGGTATAAGGAAAGCAGATGAAGGATGGGTGTGCATTTTCCAAACTCACAAATACTGGTACATGTACAAATAATCCAAAATCCACGTTAGGCATTTATGATGAGAAATACAACTGCAGATTATAGCAGACTGTTTCACCTGTAAATCTGTAGTTAAACTATAGATAAAGGTAAATTATAATTAAATTGCCAATTTTTCAACTTACAATGGCAAATGGATTGGACAGTGCTCATTTCCAACAAGATCACTCTCCCATTAGGCAAGCTAATAGAGAAGCCAATAGTCAGAAATCAGGTTGGTGAACATGGATTTTCAAATGAAGTACCTGAAGGCCTTCTAATCTATTATAGGGTAAGAAAAACATACGGTTTGAGTCCAATAGCAAGGATTTCCTCTCTCTTGTTCCTTAATAGGGACTACTTGCAATTTTGTCCTGGAGGCTTGTTATCTTGTTTCTAAGGCTGACCAATTCCTGTTTTGATTGACACATTCTTTTTTCACATATATTAATATTAATACATTCACTTATGTTATAGTAAAGTCGCACAGATATGTTAACAATTCTGCTTCATTAAGCTGACTTTGCATAGCTCCATTTTGAATTGTTGTGTTTAATAAACTATAACTGCCCTTTCTAAGGACAACCGTATTTCCTATATTTCTAAGTTATTTAGGATAGGTGAACTTTATTATATTTTAATAGAATCATGAAACTCCAAAGAAACTTTGAGAAAATCTTACCTTTTCCTCTGTATTTCACAGATATGTAGACTGAGCCTGGAGAAGTTGAATGGCTAAGTCCAGGCCTCCAGATTTTGGGGAACAGAGACTAAATTACTAGGTAACCCCTGAACTGCTAACCTCACACTCCTTCCCTTTGAGTACTCTGTGTCCCCAGATGTTTGTACCTATTCCTTCCTATTATAGGGCTTGCATACTTTTCAACCTTTTAACATGAAAATGATCTTACTTGACGGGTTCAAAATTTGTTATTGTCAGCCATTATAAGCACAGCCTATGTGACTTACTTTAGGATAGCTCTGCCCCTTTATTATTTTTTCATTAAAATGAGTACAGAAAAAGGAAGATAATGGTTAATTTAAAGTATTTTTTAAAATGGCACTACAGAATTATTGGCATTTCTTAAAATACAAAAAACAACCAAAGTGTATTTATGTGATGTTGGGTTTAAGAATCTGACAATAATGTATACCTAGTATTAAAAACATTTTAACTTTATGGGACAGTGCATAATTGTTTACCTTTTTGGGATTTTATTTGCAGCTACATGGTTGCTTTTGTAACATTCATGGGAAGTAATAAAATGGTATTGATGCAATATTTTATCCCTAAATTCATGCAGATGAATGGATACTATATATGTTTAATATTATGCTCTAGGTAACATGCAAAACAAACACAAAAGAAATTCCATCCTACCAATAATATATTGAAATGCTAAATTTTATTGAGTTAATATAGCAAAAAAAAATAGTTGAGTAAGCCATCTTATCAAGATAACATTTTAATGTTCATGGCCTTTCCGAATCTCATTTTATTTTTTTATGATAGAGGACAGATTTAATTTCCACTTATTTTTATGGGGTTTTGCTCTTATCTAGCAACTTATTGCCCCTTCCTCATGATATTTTTATTTTAATTTTTGTTTTTTTCCCTAAACCCAAATCCCTTTCCTTCATTTGTTACTATAACATTAAAAAGGATTTTTCAGTGTTTTCCTAAGATTAATAGCCATAAGCAAAGTAACAGAAAAAGGCCTCTTATATGTGATCATTTCAACACTTAAGGGATTTGTCAAGTGTGCATTTGCACAATAGACACGTCCATTACCTACCCATTCATAAAATTCACAAATATTTCACATTCAAAACAGATGACAGCCTATATTAGAGAAAGTATCTGTTTGAATTTCTGAAAACATCTGCCTGTGTGCGTTTAACTGAGATTTCTAGTTCTTCAGGTTAACTGTTTATTTAATATAAATCCATGAAAGATCATTTCCATGTCAACAATTCTATGTTTGTTAAAATGATAAGGTATAGATTTAAAAACTCTCCTTGTTGAATGGTAGTAGAATGTTTTACAAATTGCTCTTTAAAGAAACAATAAATAAAGCAAAATGATTAAGACCTTTGGAGTTAAGCAGACTTTGGTTTAGATTTCAGCTCTGTCATTGACTAGGTGTGCATACATCATGAAAGTATTAACCAGGTTGCCAAGGAAAACATACATATAAAATGAAATTAATAGTACTTACCTGATCCTGCTATTGTAAAATAATTTAGGAAATAACTAAAGTACTTACCATAGTACCTGGCACAGAGTAAAACCTCTCCATAAATATAGCATGACCTGAATATCCCAGGCCTCGCCCACTTCTGGGTCACATTTATAGAAACCACAATTTTCTAACATCTCATCTACTTTAACAATGGGCAGTGCAGTCATTTCTACAGTGGTTCCCAGATTGTGTTCCCTGAAACAGCAGCATCAGCATCCCCTGGAAACTTGTCGGTAATACAAATTCTTGAGCCTCAGCCCAGTCTCAAACTCAATCAGAAACTCCAGGGCTGAGGCCCAGCAATCTGTGTTGTAACCAGCTCTCCAGTTGATTCTGATGTTTGTTAAAGTTTGAGAACCATTGATTTAATGGATGGATATAGTGACATTCCTGAAGACACCCAGATATGCCAATATATATTACTAGAATGTTCCTTAGACCTAGGTATTTACTTTTCTTATAAGAATCACTAGATGGTCACTAACTGCACTGCTTCTCATCTCCACAGAATCACCCATCTCCAGCAGGCAGGGACAGTTCTGCTTCTAGAGATCAGCTCTTTCATGGAGGCCCCCTAAAGAATAGTATCATTGGTCTTCTGAAGGCAGGTCTTTTCTAGAGCACAGTTAATACTGGGTGATACGTAATAAACAGATTGCTTTAGGTCGATTTCCTTGAATATAATGGAACATAGTGGTTCTTTACAGATTTTAGGGAAAGGTAGATTTAGTCTTGACTTTGTCCCTTAAAAGTTTTTAATGAGGATTAAATCAAATAAAATGTAAATAATTTGAACACAAGGCCTGACAAATGGTAGGCACTAACAGAGGCAAGTGCTAATATACCTACTGCTACCACTAATATTGTTAATTATAGTATCACATAGGCTAAAACACATACTGTTATCTGAGAACTACTGATCTCTAGACCCGCATGCCCTGCTTTTCTGTCTGGATTGCAAAGGCAATTTCTTTCTTCCTAATGTGTCCTAAAGATGCTCTCTCAATAACTCTATTTAAAAAATCAGCAGTATTTTTTTAAGTAGGCAGACTGATTCTAAAAATTCAAAGAGAAATAAATAATTAAACAAAAATAGATTAAAATTTCTGAAAAATTAATTTGGGAAGAGTTACACTGTCATGTTTTCAAGTAAGTTTTAAAAAGAACTAATATGATACTGTTACACAAATAGACAGACTAATGAAGCACACTACGGAAACTGGAAAAGAACCATATATAAAAATGAATTAATGTAGGATAAAGGCAGTATTTCAAATCATGAGGAAAAAAGATTCTTTAATAAGTTTTGGCACAGAATATTGTCTTTATATAAAAAATGCATTTGAAACTTTACCTCAAAATTCAGACCAATGAAAAATTTATGGTACATCCATTCAGTGGAATTCTATGTATTTGTATATAATGGAAGAAAGTAAAAACAAATGAAAGCATTACCTTTAGGGAAAGGAAGGGCCAAGGATGAAGCTTGACATCTTCAAATATGTTTTATTTTATGTTTCTGATTTTGAAATCATAGAGCTCAAAACTAAATCATTTTGTTTTAAAAATCCCTAAAACGTAAAAACAAATGGAAGCAAATTTACTAAGTCAATATCAACCTGATGGGATCTGCGCACAAAGAATTATCTCAAGCGATTATAAAACAGTGTTTTGTCTCTGTATTCCAAATGGGATATAGGAACATGGAAGAGCTGGGGGGGGGGTTATTTTTATATGAAAGTTACAAGTTATTCACCTAGCACAAGATAACAACAATCATCCCCCCCC
>PVKH010011179.1:0-17891 GCA_004027955.1 Chaetophractus vellerosus | reverse complement strand
GGACAGGCAAAAGCCGCCACGGGCAGGGCAGGTCGCCTGCAAATCGAGCACAGCCAGCCACCCGCGAACTGAAAAGCCGGCCGTGATGGAAGCAGAAGCCGCCCACAAGCGGGGAAAGCCGCGCCTGCGCAGTGACCAAGTCTCGGCGCGTCGCTGCAATGGGGGGGAAGGGGAGATATGTAATAAAATAAATAAATCTTTAAAAAAAAAAAGAAGTATCACAGAAAAAGCATTTAATATTTCAAGATGAACAATCATCATAGAGATAGGTATAGAAAATATGAGTTACTAGTTATTTTAAATTACATACAAATATATAGCTCCAAGTTCAATAAGCCCATGAAGACTAAAGCAATTTACATGTGTGTGTTACCCACTTTTGATAGGATTTTTTAATTGCTAATTTTTATCTCACTTTTTGTTAGAGAATTTTTAGGCTTATAGAAAAATCATGCAGATCTAGAACAGATTTACCATATACTCCTCCCACACACAGGCTTCCCTATTATTAAAATTGTTTATTAATGTGGTAACTTTGTTATTACTGCTGAAAAATATTATTATAATTGCACTATTAACTATTGTCCATAGATTACACATGGGTTCACTGTTTATGACATACAGTTCTATACTTATGTTTTTTTATGTTATTAGGAAAAATATCTCATGATACTTATTTCTCTAAAGACCAATGAAATTTGAGCATCTTCACATGTCCTTGTAAGTCATTTTATGTCTTTTTTGGAGTAATATATATTCTGGACTTTTGACCATTTTTTAATGGGATGTTTATCTTTTTTCTGTTGGGATGAATGTGTTCTTTATACATTCTGGTTACTAGACCCTTAGCAGATACATTTTCTCCCACTCTTGTATATTGTCTATATACTTTCTTGATAATGTCCTTTGAAGAAAATGTTTAATTTTGATGAAATAATGTTTATTTAATTTTTTAAATTTCATTTTTAGTTTTTTGTGTAATATCTAAGAATTCATTTCCAAATTCAAAGTAGTAAAGATTTAACATTGAATTGCTATGAGACTCATTTATAAATATCCTACATATGGCTCTTCAGCCTTGTTTATTTGAACCTATAATTGGCACTATAATTAAATATATGTCCCAGAAACTTAAATCATCTGGCTGTTCATATGCTGGTTGAGCCATGAATCTCACCAGAGTTGCAGCCAACACCTGCTCTCCAGGTCATTGGCCTCACCCATGATAACTAACAAAATGATCATGATGGACAATGCGCTTCCCAAAAAACAGAGAGTATCTACCAGTGCAAGCAAGAGAATTCCATTCATCTGCCCTATAGGATCTAAGCCCCTTCTCATTTGGAAACAGAATGGGTAGTACTATCCTAAAATCTTCAAGAATGAGGAATGAGCAAACATAAATTGGGAATACAAATATGTACTAAAGTAGACCAATTATTATTCAAGTAATGGAAGAACTTGTAACATTGATATAAAGACAGTGGTCACCAGAGGTTCTGAGGGGAAGGGAGAGTGAATAATAGATGTAACATGGGGCATTTTAGGGGCATTGAAATTGTTCTACAGGATATTGCAATGATGGATACAAGTAATTATACAGTTTTTCAAAATATATAAAATTGGGCAATGCAATGTGTAAACCATAATGTAAAGTACAGACCATGGTTAATAGCAATGCTTCAATACGTGTTCATCAATTGTAACAAGTGTACCACAGTATTGAAAGATGTTGTTAATGGGTGCAAGTGTGGGAGGGGAAAGGGTGGAATATGAGAATCCTTTGTATTTTAAATGTAACATTTATGTAATCTGCTCCTTGAAAATAAAGAAAAAAATGTTAGAAATCCCAACATTTAACCCCTATGTTTTTTGTAAGAGTTGTAGAGTTTTATCTCTTACATTGAAGTTTCTGGTTCTCTTTGAGTTAAGTTTTCTATATGGGATAAGGTAGGGGTTCAATTCATTTATTTTTCCTGAGAATATTCATTTGTACAAGCATCATTTATTGAAGAGATTATTCTTTCCCCATTGAATGGACTTTTCGCCATGTCAAAATCAACTGAACATACATGTATGGGTTTAGTTTTGAACTCTCAATTCTAATCCATTGTTCTCTATTCAATGTCTATGCTTATGCCAGTGCCATCTTTTTTTGATTAGTAGTTGTTTTGTAAAACTTTTTCTTACTTTATTGAAGTATATTATACATATATGAACGTAAATGAACAATAAGTGTACAGTAAAATTTGTGGACTTAAAAAACAAACATGCAAAATAAAAAAATCAGAATTAGAGAGTTCCACATTGAATATTAATTATGGCAAATATCCCTGTTCATAAGAAGAAAATTGACAGAATCTGAAATCTAAGACATAAGAAACATGATGGTGATTCTTATCAAGATCTTATATTAAACAACTTTTAAAAACAAAATTAAGAATTTCTAATAAATTCAAAAATGAAAGCCACATTCAATAATCTTATTTCAAATATGAGGTGCTACATGTTTTCATGTAGTCCTATATATTTATAAATACTCATATTTAATGATTTAGTTGAACAAATATGGTAAGATTTAATATATTTTTATGTCAATTCTGTTGTCTGAACACTTTTAAAGGATGGAGACAATGCTTTGAAGAGCTAAGTTTCAGTACAGAGGACATGAGGAAATCAGAAATTATTAACTGAAGTGATTGTACCTAATAGTGTTGAAGATGTTAAAATATTTAGGAATAATCAGATTAAGCCTCAAATTAAAAATGTGGAACCTGCCATAACTATGTTAATCACCAGGTGAATTAACATCCTAACCTAGTCTCTTAGTGAAATTTAGGGCATGGGCTAGGAAGGAGCAGGAACATTAGAGCCAGAAAGGAAATATTTGAGAGTTGTCTGAGGACTGTAATTACCCTAAATCCTAACCTCCAGCAAGGTCCTCTTGTCAGATGTGACACTCCCTCTGGGCCTGAATGATTAGGCTTCCCACTTCTTCCTGGAAATCCCTGAAGAAGTAATCTTGCAAAGGAAAGCCATCCTTTGAAAATGAGAATCAGATCCAAATATGCCCTTTAAAGAGGTTTTGTTACAACAAAAAGGGAATATTTACCACACACACACACACAAAAAACACACTACTAACTGCCCAAATCAAGCAAACAGAAAAGTGAATTCACATTGTGTGGTTATTGAATGGACTCCGTGGATCCTAGACTGTGGAGGGAATCACTTAGATGGGACTGAATGTACTGATATTGGTGCATTTACTAGAGTCTGAGCCCCAAATGCCAGCTCGTACAGCTGAAAATATTTCTTACCACTGGGATAGTTGCCTGGAAATGGCTTTAGTCATGGCCATATCAAATGGCATTAATATTCCATGTTGTATTCATTTCCTGTCACTACTGTAACAAATCACCACACACTTGGTGACATAAAACAACATGAATTTATTGTCTTACTAGTCTGGATATCAGAGTGCCATTGATTTTAGGTATAGGGGTCAATAAGTCTCTCTTGGCATAAATCTGCTTGTAGTGGAATAGCAAGTTTAGTTTCTTTTGTATCAACCAGCAAAATAAATTTTTATAAAATAATAATATCTATCTTAATGAAATTGATATTTTATTACTAAGGTAAATTTTGTCAGGAAACCTAATTGTCTTATTATATTTATTCAGTTAGTATTTGTTATATAATTTCACTTCCTATTATATTATTAAATTTTCTATATCTCTCTATATTAGATTTATCTATTTGAATAACATATAATTAGAATTGTTTAATTAGGTTTAACAATCTTTTCCAAGACTGTATTTTATTCAATTTATGCTTATAAATGGTGAGATGATTTGTTTTTATCTAAAATTACATGTTATTATTTGTAGAGTAAATAGTTCATATTAAGTATGGCAACTGTGATGAATAGTTGACTATAAATTTTATGGATCAATTTTACAATAAAGCTCCTACATATATCAATTTTAGTCTATTAAAACTTGTATAATATATAAGAAATATTATTTACCTAAAGTGATTGTTGGTATCTGTATTTGTGAATAATTTGTTTTTCAAATTTCTGTCATTTATTTAATTATATGTCAGCAGTATACTTTTGAAATTTTTGTTGCATTTTACCTCTATGTAACATGCAGATAAAATTTTATTTGTTGTTTATTTTATGTTGTTTGGAAATTGCTTAGAGTAAATAATAAGAAAATAATTAAGAATATGTCCAAGCAAAATATGTGACTAGAAAGAAGCATGTTGTAAATTTCTTAGAACAATCTTGATATTTTTAAAACTAAATGTATTTCAGGGTAAATTATCAGAAGTTGGGAAGGATTATACTCAGAGAAGATTTTATCAAATATCCATTTCTAATTGCATAGTAATAACTTTCCATTCCCACATTTTTTCATATTTTTAAAAGAGCTTTATATTAAATGTTAAATAAAAAATATAGGGATTCCCATATACCACACTCCCTCCTCCTCCCACAATTTCCTTTTTAACAAATTCTATCATTAGTGTAGCACATTCATTACAATTGATGAAAACATATTGAAGCAGTGCTATTAACCATGATCTATAGTTTACATTATGGCTTACACTTTGCACCTCACAATTTTATGGTGTAGTATACAGTGGAATTATACATTTTGACAAAATGTATAATGGCTTATATCTGTCAGTGCAATATCATGAATAACAATTCTAATGTCCCCAAAATGCCCCATGTTACAACTTTTCTTCTCTCTCCCTTCCCTCAGAACCTCTGGTGACCACTGTCTTTATATCAGTGTTACAAGTTCTTCCATTACAAGAATAATAAGCCTACTTTGGTCTGTACTTGCATTCCCTCCTTATGTATGTGCATTCCTTGATGTTGAGGACTTTGGGATGGTGATGCCCATTCTGCTTCCTGTTGAGAGGGGACCAAGATGTCATGGGGCAGATGGGTGGGACTGTCTTGCTTGAAAATGTATACGTTCTCTGTTTTTTGATATGGTCTTTGTCCATCACCATCCTTTTGTTAGTTTTCCTGGGTGAGTCTGAAGAATTTGAGAGTAAGTGTTGGCTGCAACTATGCTGAGATACAGGGCTCAGCCAGCATATAAAGCTGGAAGATATAAGTCTTTGGGACATATTTAATGACTATAATGCTAATTATAGGTTCAAATAAATTGGGAAGAAGAACAATGTGTAAGAAAATTATAAGTGAATCTAATTCTGATACATTGAGGACAGAGGTTATCATATATAACAAGGTGAGGCCCACCAATGGGATGCCCATTTTCTGGGGTTGTCTGCCCTGCCTAAAGTGTCTAGATGTCTCTAGATCCCTCAGGAACACCCCTGCCTGAGGCACTGTTTACTGTGGCAATCAATGAGATCTTCATTAAATGTTCATAAGCAGAACCACTGGAATGAACTCTTGAATCACTTTGAAATCTCCTAGCCATAAAAACTCATTTGTATTTGGTATTTTCACATTTTGTTCTAGGTCTTTTTTCAAATGCATAGCTATTTGACACTGGGTAATAATCCCTTGGTGCAGGGGAGGCTCAGCCTTGGGAGTCGTGCCCCATGTCATGCCCATGTCATGACATGCCCCATGTCATATGCTGAGTTTGGCTTAGAGAGAGGCTACATTTGAGCACCAAGGAGGTTTTCAGGAGGTAACTCTTAGTCGATGTGTATTACTAGGCTAAGTTTCAATTTCACAAGAACAAGGTTCATAAGTACAAGCATCAATATCAAGGGCCTGGTGTATTGATCTTTCCTCCTTTGCTAGGCATTGAGCACATACTCTAGATATTCATGCCACTCTATAAGAGAATGTAGCTGGACTCCCCAGGATGGAAATTCATTATTCCATTGGTTTTTCTGTGCATTTCCACCCATGAAGACAACAGCTCATGACTGTAAAAGCACATTCATATTCCATAGAGACATACTCCAAGTGACTCCTCCCCACACATCCCCTCACCACTGATACCCTACTCTGGCAGTCTTACCTTTCCACAATTGCAACCTATTTGCAAAACAAAGCCAAGAAAATTAATAATAATGAAAGTAAAATATAAAACACATAAAGAATGAAAAAACAAAAGAAATTAGAATATATTTTTTGGCATTGTGCCTTTCATCATTATAAGATCTGTTATATTTTATTTATATTTACAATTTCTTCTGTATGTTACCCCAGTGATTAATTTTTTTCACTTTATTTTCCAAAAGTTTAAGTTACAAAAAAGTCACATAGAAATTACACTCCAAGGTTAGTAGCAATTATTCAATATGCATTCAGCAATTGTCACAAATATACCAGATTAATTAAATATGTTGTTAATGGAGGAAATTTGGGAAGGGGGAAGGGATAGGTTACATGGGAATCCCCTCTAGGTTGTATGTAACATTTATGTAATCTAAAGCTTCTTTAAAAATAAAAAAAATTAAAAGTTAAAAAAAGAAAATAAAGGGGGTTCGCATATACTCCTCTCTCCCCCACATCCTCCCCAGCCAATAACATCCTACATGAGTTTTGTTCATTTTTTATAATTGATAAACAAATATCAAAGCATTGCTACTAACCATGGTCAATGGTTTACATTATTGTTTACCATCTACACTGTGTACTTGAAGCAATGCAAGGAAATGTCCCTCAGCTGAAACCAATCTAGTCAAAACGTTCTTACCCCACAGAAATGGGCAAATTTAAGAACATAACTTTCTGGCATCCACAAAGACTGAAACTACCACAGCCTTTTTGTTTCATAATAGTCTGCTCTTTAAAAGGCAGGCAAGCTCAGGAGTTTGGCACCCTGTCTGTGGGCTTTACCTTGGAATTTATGCTCCCTACTGTAACAGAGTTAGACTCATTTATAGTTTCCCTACACATGGCTCTTGAACCTATAATTAGCACTATGTTTGTTAAAGTTATGTACCAGAGACTTAAGACTTTGGTCTGCTCACATGCCAGTTAAGTCTTGAATTTCTGCAAAGTTGCAACATGTACTCTCCAGTTCATTGGAGTCAACTAGGACAACTAACAATGAGATAGTGATGAACAATGCTCATCAAAAGGAACAGAGTGTCTGCAATGGTGAGCAAGGTAGTGCCATCCATCTGCCCCATGGGATCTAAGCGCACTATCAATTAGAAACAGAGTGGGCATCAGCATCCAAAAATCCTCAAGCCTGATGAATGAACAATGGACTAAAATAGACATTATTATCCTATTATTGACCTTACTATTCTAGGAATGGAAGAACTTTTATCATTAATATAAAGGAAGTGGCCACTGAGATTCTGAGGAAGAGGGAAGAATAGGTGTAACATGGGGACATTTTTTTTGGACATTGTAATTGTCCTGCATGTCATTACAATGATAGATAAAGGCCATTATGCATTTTGTCATAACCTATAAAATAGTATGGGGCAGGGTGTAAACTATAATATAAACTATAGTCCATGGTTAGTAGCAATGCTTCAACATCAATTTTAACAAATGTACCACACTAATGAAAGATGTTGTTAATGTGGGAAATTGTGAGAGGGAGTGGAGATATGAGGATCCCCTATGTTTTTTATGTAACATTCATGTAATCTAAAGCATCTTTAATAATAAAGAAAAACTAAAAAAGATTTATTTATTACAATTGATGAAAGAATATTAAAATAATACTATTGACTATATTCTATAGTCGACATTAGGGACACTTTTACCCATATACCATCTTATTATTAAACCTTGTATCAGTTCTGTACATTTGTTATATACAAAAGAAAACATTTTTATACTTGTACTATGAACTGTAGTTCATCACCTACAATAAGGTTCACTGTGTTGCTCAGTCTTATATTTTACATTTAAATTTTATTCTAGTAACACATATGACCTACCATTTCCCCTTTTAACAACATTCACCAGTGTAATCAAGCTACATTCACAATGTGCTACCATCACCATCATTCATTTCCAAACCTTTGCAACCAACCTATATACAAATCCTGTACAAATTAGGCACCAACTTCTCATTCCCAATATATCACCTGGTAAATTACATTACACAAATTTTGCTTATTTTGTTGCTTTTTATAGTTAGCTCATATCAGAAAGATTGTGCAATATTTGTCCTATTGAGCCTGGCTTATTTCACTCAGCAAAAAAAAACTTAGCATTCATACATATTGTCACATGCATCAGGACTTCTTCATGTTAAAAATATTCTATTTCATATGTATACCACATTTATCTACTCATCTGTTGATGGACACTTTGGTTGCCCCCCATCTTTTGGCAATTGTGAATGATACTGCTATGAACATTGGTGTGCAAATATCTGTTTTAGACTCTGCTTTCCATACTTCTGAGTATATACCTAGTAGCAGGATTGCTGGGTTTTTATGGTATTGGCTCTTATATTTAGATCTTGATTACATTGGGAATCTTAGGTTTCATAAAATAATGGAGAAATTAGTTTTCCTATTCTGCTAAAGTAAAATACTGTTAATTAATGTAATCATGGAAAAGGTGTAGAAGTGAAAAATAAAGTACTAAAAATATTTAAATCCATTTACTATGTTATAAACTGCATTGGAAGTACTCAGAAAGTGCATAAAAATTAAGAGATACACTTCAGTATTGTCAAACACTCTTTTCCATTCAAACCAGGCCTCCAGTAACCTACATGGTGCCTCTACATTTGAGTTATTGGCTAGGCTGCTAACTATGACCCCTAAAAATAATAAAAGGATCTACCACATCTCTGCACATGTCCCTGAGGAAGATGGAAAGTATGTCGCAGTTTCAGACTCTGCCACAGCTGGTGGTGGACTGATATGGCCAGATTTACATTGTCTACAAACTGGCTTTGTTTCACAGTGACAAAGGGTGCTATGCAACAAGCCAGTGAAACACTGGAGGCTCCCTCCAAGGTCTGAAGGCACTGAAGCATGCTGGCTGTGTGAAGGATATGCCAAGTGAAGCAGTAATTACCAATAATGTGAGTAGAACCTAACCAGACACAATTGGCTTTATGGTTTGCTCCCAAGGGGAAAAAACATATATGGTATTGAAAACCTGGAGCTTAGATCTATTAACTGCAGCTCAAAGAGGAACTTGTGCATTGATTAGTGCATTGATAAGTAGTAAGTACTGTACTTATATACCTGATGAATATAATAATATTTCTTCTATTCTAGATCACATGTAAAAGAATATTTCACATGTTAAAAGTCTTTATAAACTTAATTCATTTTATAAGTAATTAATGCATGGGTTTATAAGATAAAAGAATGACTCTCTTAAGTATTATCTTTATTTTGCTCACTGTATGCTTATCTTATTGTTGCCTATATTATCTTTGTGAGTTTATGTCTAGGGCAGTGATTCTCCTTATACCTCTCCTTTCTGTCCTAGGCATAACCACCACTGTGGTATAAGGGAGTGGTAGTTTCCTAGATTGAATTTGAAACTTACAAGATCAAGCCCATCAGCTTCAGGAGGATGTAGCCTCTGGAGGCAACTAGCCTTTCTCAGTCCCATGGTCCAGTATGTTGTAGCTAGTCCCCTTTTTGGGGCCACTTACCATTTTTTAAAAATCTTTTTACTATTTTCAAAATTCTAAGTTTATTTCTACCAGAATCTATGCCTTCCAGTACTAGTTATTAATCATGTGGGATTTCATCCAGTTTCATCCACAGTGCCAAACTTGCATTCCCTCAACCTGAACAAAATAGCTAGATAGTTTCACACCTTGTCAGGCAGGAAACCTCTGCTTCTAACCAGCAAGAAGAAGCTACAGAAGAATTACCATCATCATTCAGCTATCCCTTAAGAATAAGGGTGTAAACTCTCTGAGGAGGTGGTTTGAGGCAGCTTAGGATAGGAAAAGAGGGAAGACAGCTGGTAAGAATAAAGCCCTTCAAAGACCCTGATCATGAGTTCCAGTATGAAAGTTCCAGATTCAAAGAAGTCCTGGATAACTCCAAACAGAAAGGCTTCCCCATTATTTCCCTGAAAGCTGACAGGTGAGTGTAGAAATGCAACAAATCAGGAGAGCAAATAGCTGAGGCCCTACGTGTATCTATGTAGACTCTCCTTATTCCTAAACTAGTTTTTTTGTTGTCACTATAGAAAGCTCAGATAATTTGTGAAGGGAAAATGTATGGTATTCCTATCTCCCCTACCTGGTACTTTGTTATCTACTCATGGAAATATTGCTTGTATACTGTTAGACCAGCATGATCTTCCTCTAATTGTTCCCCATAAACATCTTTCTTTTTACCCATAGTGCTCTAGCAATTATTCTTCTCCAGTGAGTTTTGGAGGTAACCCTGACCACAATTGACAATATGACCACAATTGAAACAATGTTTTGTTTCCACAGACTTACCATATTTACATGCTAATGGCCTTCCTTCAACCATAACTCCTGCAAATTGGACAACATGGAAAACCTTGCTGTCATGGCAGAATAAAACCCATTGAAAAGTTTGGAACAAGACATTCTCATTTAAAACTGAAATTAAGCTGCCATATTTCAATGAGATTTGTAATTATATTTTTTCTCCTTTGATGGAACAGGTGAGTAAGCCCAGGGCTTTGTTAAGATATCCTGTACATAATAGTTTAGGATGTTTGATGGCTGAATCTGCCACCCTAGATCACATCACTTCTGCCTGTCTGAAATGACAAGAGGGAATCTGTGATGTGCGGTGTTTACCCCTGAGTTCTGTAATTTTACTATAAAGGGTATATGTAGAGTAAAGCATGTCCCCTGGTGATTTTATCCATTGGCCATTTTGCACCAGGTGGTGCTGCAATTATCACTGAAAAAACACTTAACAACTTTAGCCTATCACATTGCTCAATCCCTTAATGACTCCAAAGTAGTAACTTCCTAACTAACCAGAAAAAGTACCCAACTACAAAAGATTGTTTTACAAAATATGTTGGCTTTAAATATTCTTACTGCATCACAGGGTGGGATCTGTACCCTCATTAATGTTCAGTGTTGTATATATGTTTTATAGGTCTAATAGCTTTTGGTGGAGGATTCCTATCATTCTGTTGTCTTTTATATGGTTGTTGTGGAATGTGGATACAATGCTTGTCCTATAATCAATTTAGGCTGCTATATGGGGTGGATTGTGTGGATGCAGGCCCCCTTACATCTTCTGCAGATAGATATCTCTATGAACAAGACATAAGTTAAAGGTTAACAACACTCCTCAGAGGGAAAAAAAATGTTTAGAACTATCATACACTATGATCTTCCCAAAGCAGTAAATGTCCTTGGCAAATGTCTTTCCTACAAGGGCAGTGAAAACATCATCAGACCCCATGTGTAGCAGAAACTCTGTTCTTAAATTTTATGGAATATCCTTATTCTGAAACCCCTTATATATCACCTTTAATTTTCTCATCTCTTTGCAAAACTCTAACTTCTTTCATTCTTTGATTGGCCACCATTAAAAAGTCTCTTCTGTTTGTAAGACTCAATAAAGCTTATTTATGACTAAATGTCAGGTGTGTTCTTTGTTCTCATGGCCTCACCAACTTGTGCCATTCAGGAATTGGGTTGTAACAATGATCCACATGTATTCTGGTTGTTAAATTTTTCTGTTCATCTTTATAGGTAATTGTTATGATGCTATCAAGGCACATAAATAATTAATTTATTTACTATGATACTTATTATCACCAAATTCATATGATAAAGTACACTGTGCATTAGAAAAAAGGATCTTAACTTACATGTGATAAGTGAAGAAAAATATATGGAGTCTCCTATGTGTCCATGCCTATGTCCATTTTTACTTGCAAGTTTTATCAATCAATTGATCATTTGATTTATAATTACATTTTATTTTTATTTATTTGTCCCTTACCTAATGAAACATTTGACATTCTTAACCTTATTTTTCTTTAAATTTCCTCTTTTTACTCAAACTTTTCTTTCTTGTGATATTTTAATTATTGTTTCTTATTGGTTGAATGTCATGCATCCTGTGTTTCTAATTTTGCAGTCTTTGATTCTCTATTCTCTCCTTTTCAGGCTCATTTCCTTTGATTTCTCTAATTTTCACATTTTTATGGTAATATCATACTATATATATTTTTATATATGCATATATGTGTATATATATCACTATAACTTGGAGATGTTGTAAGGTAAGTTACAGTCCACCATTAGACAGTGAGTCATATGTATTTGTTTCCCAAAGCATAAAAAAAGTTATTTTTACACTACAGTGTTGTATTTTAAGTGTGTAATAGCATTGTCTATAAAGGAAATACACATATTTTATTTAAATTACTTTATTACTTTAAAAAAGGTTAACCATCAACTAAGATTTCAGCAAATTGTGATCTTTTTGCTCGTGGTTGGTCTTGTTTTGAATATGATGGCAACCAAATGATCAGGGTAGAGATTGCTGAAGTTTGGCATGGCTGTGGCAAAAACCAATAGTATTTCTTTATACCACTGATGAGAAAACTGAGGAGGAAGTCAGAAAAAGATCCATTTAAAATAGTGACTAAAAGGATCAAATATTTCATGATATACTTAACCAAGGGCATAAAGAAACTTGATTCAGAAAACTATGAAACATTACTGAAATAAATCAAAGAAGGCCTAAATACCTAAATAAATGGAAGTATATTCCATGTTTATGTATAGGCAATCTAAATATCATTAAGATGTCAATTCTATCTTATCTAATCTAGATATTGAATGCAATGCCAATAAAAATTACAAAAGCTTAATTTGTAGAATTGAAAAAGCCAATTATCAAATTTATCTCAAAAGATAAGGGCTTCCAAATTGCAAAAATGTGCAGCATTGGTGGTATAGTGGTGAGCATAGCTGCCTTCCAAATTGCCAAAAATATTTTTTAAAAGAATAATAAATTTGGTGGTCTCTCCCTTCCCTACTTTAAAACATATTATTTAGTGAAAGTAGAATTAACAGCATGGTACTGGCATAAAAATAGATTGACTGAAGGAATTGAATTGAGAGTTCAGAAATAGATCCTTACATCTATGGTAAAGTGATTTTTCACAGGAGTTTCAAACCCACACAGCTAGGTCAGAACAGTCTATTCAACAAATTTTGCAGGGAGATGTGGATATCCATATCTAAAAGAAAGAGGACACCTATCTCACATGTTATATTAAAATTAACACAAAGTGGATCAAAGGCCTATGTACAAAAGCTATAGCCATAAAATTCATAGAAGAAAATGTAGAGAAACATCTTCAATATCTCATTTTAGGTGGTGGTTGCTATTTTTAATTTATGAGAAAGAAATTCATTACTTAACACCTTTTTGTAACAATGACCAATTTTTTTAAAAATTTCAGTATACTTGTGTCATTCATGTAAAATATTTTGATACAGTACATTGTATTTTATAGAGTTTTTTCCTCAAAATTCTAAGGCTTTCCTACTCCTCCTTTGCTGAAGTAAGGGCACCTACTAACTCTGTTACACTGGGGAGCATAAATTCCAAAGTAAGTCCCACTGAAAGAGTGCCAAAATCCTAAGCTTGTCTACCCTGCTTATCATGTCTAGATGTCTCTAGAACCCTGAGGAGCTTTGCTGTATGAGGCACTGTTTACTGTGACAGTCAATGAGATCCTCCTGAGATGTGCATAAGTATAACCTCTGGGATGACTTCCCAACTTACATCAAAATCTATTAGCTATAAACACTCATTTGTATTTAATATTTCCCCATTTTGGTCAAGGTATTTTCCAGATGCATTTCTCAGTGCCAGGGAGACTAATTTCAGGGAGTAATATCCCATGCTGGGGTGAATGTAGTGCATTTATATGCTGAGTTTGGCTTAAAGAGTGGTCACATTTGAGCAAAATGGAGGCCTTCGTGAGTTAACTCTTTGGCAACATAAAACATTATGCTGTTTCAATTTCAGAAAAAAATGTTTCATAAGTACAATCATTAATATCAAGTGCCTGGCAAATGATCTGTCTTCCTTCACTAGGCACTGCCCATATATTCAGATGATTCTTGCTGTTTTATTAGGGAATGTAGCAGGACTCCCATATTCTTTCTATTATTGTGTGGGTCTCCATCCACCAGGACAATGCCCCATGAACTCAACAACATATTCATGTGCCTTAAAGTCAAGTACCAGGTGCATCCCTATCAACAAACCCCTTATCACTGAGACCCCAAACCAATGATCCTCCCCTGTCCAGCTGTGCCCCTTATGTGATCCAAAACCTCTCCAAAATAAGCCAAAAAATAACCAAATAAAATTAATAAGAAAATAAAATAATATTTAAATGTAAAAAAGAAATAAAAAATAACTAAATAAAATAAATATATTTTTATTAAAAAATGGAAATAAAAATTTTATACATTGTTTCTTTCATCACTGTAAGATCTGTTATCTTGTATGTACAATTACAATTTCTTCAGTATGTTCCCACAGTATTTTTTTTTAATTTAACTTCAAAGAAGCTTTAAGTTAAAGAAAAGACATATAGAAAATATGGGGAATTCCCATATATAGGTGGTTGTTTCTTAAGTGCCTACACCCAAAGCATAAGCAATTTTAAAAATAGGCAAATGTGACCTCCTCAAAATTAAACATTTTTGTGCTTCAATTGATTTTGTTAAAAAGGTGAAAAAACAGCCTAATAATTTGAGAAAATATTTGGAAACCATATATCTGACAAGGGTTTAATTTCCATGTTATATAAAGAGATTACACAACTCAGTGATAAAAAGACAAACAAACCAATTTTTTTAAAAAATGGGCAAAAGACTTGAATAGACATATTTTCCAAAGAGGAAATACAAATGGCCAAAAAGCACATTAAAAATGATTAACATCACTAGGTATTAGAGAAATGCAGATCAAAACTACAATGAGATATCACTTCACACTTAGAGAATTGCCATTAATTTTTTAAAAACAGAAAAGTATAAATACTTGTGAGAATGCAGAGAGTAGTGAACACTCCACTTTTGGTAGGAATGTAAAATGGTACTGCCTCTGTGGAAGACATTTTGGTGGTTCCTTAGGAAGCTAAATATAGAACTGCCATATGATCTGATATTTCTGCTACTAAGAATATATTCAGAAGAAGTGAAAGCAAGGTCCTGCATAGATATTTGTACACCAATGTTCATAAGGGCATATTCACAATTGTTAAAATTTGAAAATCACTTAAGTGCTCATCAACTGATGAATGGAAAAACAAAATGTGGTTTATACATGTGATGGAATACTATTCAGCTGTAAGAAGAAATAAACTTGGATGTATATGACAACCTGGATGAACCTTGAGAATATTAGTTTCAGTGAAATAGATAAAAAAGGATGAACACTGTTTGGTTTCACAGATATGAACTAAATATGATAAGTATATTGATGGAGTTAAATTCTAGACTTTATGTTACTAGGAAACAGTGTTGGTTGAGAAAGGGCAGCTGATGCTGAATAAATGTAGAATGTGTAATAAGGTTGATTTTTAATATGTGAAAATAGATAGTTGATGGTAACAAATTATAATTAGTATAATTAACACTGCTGATTTATAAATGTGATTGTGGTTAAAAGGTGTAGTCTAGGGAGGTTACTATGAATTGAAAGGCAGAGGATAATCTAGGGACAGTATAATAGAGTGATTTCAGTGAAAGATAAGGATTGTGGTTAATAATACAAATACAAGAATCTTCCCTTGTTTCATAGTGTTGGGAGTGTGGTGGTGTGTGTGTGGAATGAAATTAATGTAAGTTATGGATTGTGGCTAGCAATGATATGTTAATATTTTTGTACAAAGGCAAAGAGGTACTATATCAAAGCTAAGCATTAAAAATATTAGATTTTAGTTTTATAAGCTGAGAATATCATCATGATTTTCTCTGCATTTTCTTCACTAAAAAGTAGACTTTGGTCATGCCATTTCACCAATGTGTATTTATTCATCTTTTGGAACACTGCAAAAACAATTGATTTTGTTTGGGGCATTAATTAAGATAAATGTGTTTGGACAGTATATTTTTAAGTAATGCTTCCATAATTTCTTAAGCTGCTGTCTGCTATCTTATTTTTTGAAGTTGAAATAAAGTTTAAAAAATTTTAAAACCACATGTGAACTTTCTTTTCATTGAACACTTAGAGAAATTTGAGGGCAATTACTTATCTTAATTTGAGGGCAATTACTTATCTTAATTTCAGTGTAAGGTTGTGCCTCAGGTCATAGAGAGGCCCCAGGAGAGGGAGAAACTGGGGTACAGCTGTCAGTGAAGCAACCAGGACATATACAACATTTATCTCATAAGTTCTTCATCTCGTATGGGTATAGTTTTTGGTGCCCTAAAACAATGGCACTAAAAAGATGATGTTTGGGAGCTCTGTATGATATTATGCATGCTTGTTTTGTAAGTTTACAACTTTTACTATACACTTATTGTTTATGTACAGTTGTGTATGTGTGATATGCTTCAGTAACTTTTAAGTGGAAAAAAATTTCAATGATCATGGATCACCATAACAGATATAGTAATAATGAAAAAAATTTGATATATTGTGAGAACTACCAAGATTTGACACAGAGACATTAAGTGAGCACATGCTATTGGAAAACTGTTCCAATAGACTTGTACAACAGAGTTGACAAAATCTTCAATTTAAAAATTGTGTAATATCTGCAAAGCACAATAAAGCAGAGGACAATAAAATGAGGTATGTATGTATGATAAATTTTTAATTAAAATAAAAAACTATCACTTCCATAAAAGAACTCAATAAATTACACAGATTTTGCCAAGGTTCTAACTCAAAATTAACTCAATATCAATTGCTAACTAATAATTAAGTGATTATTCCTTTAATTGGAATGCCAGTTAACCAAGATGACAGTGTAAAGCAATCCAGCATTTGTCAAAACCTATAAAATTGTGTGGGGCAAAATGTAAACTATAGGTCAGGGAAAGTACCAATGTTTCAATATTTGTACATCAATTTTAATAAATATACCACAGTAATAAGAGAGTAAGAAGAGAAGTACTGAGGGCAACATGTATGAGGGGGCTGGGTTTGGGTCTATGGGAATTGCCTATATTCTTGATACAGCTTTTTGTGAATCTAAACTGCTTTAAAAATAAAGTGAAACATAGCTAGAGCATATTGAGAAAAGATCAATAAGAAAATAAAAGATTTGAATGGTACTCCTAAACAACGAGAGCTAACAGACATGTAGAAAATTCTTCACCCAACATTAGCAGAATATACATCCATCATTAGTAGTGCACAAAGATTATTCTCCAGGAAAGATTTTATATTAGGTCATGAAATAAATGTCAATAAATTCATAAATAACATAAACATACAATATATAGTCTCTCATTATAATGGAATGAAGTTAGTAAATATAACAGAAAGGGGACTGGAAAATTCACAAATATATGAAAACTAAAGAACATTCCCTTAACAATCAATGGGTCAAAGAAGAAATCATAAGGGAGAGTTTACTCTTATGTACAGTTTCCATGCAAGGCCAGTCAGTATGGGGTTGCTAAGGGATTAAGGTTAAGTAGTTGTGTGCTACCATTGTTCTTTGATTCTTGGTTCAACATCTTCTAGATATTTAAGACTGCCCCTGTTTGCTCAAACCAGAACTAAGGACCCAGTAATGGGGTGCAGGCCAGTTCCAAGGGCCTTGGATGGAGGGACAGTAAAGATACTTGGTTGCCTCTTTTAATTTTTATTTTTTTTGGTTACATATCCCCCCTTTCTGCTTGCTCTTGCTGTGTTCATTTCTCTGCATTCTTCTGTGTCTGCTCTGTCTCCCCCTGCTGCAGTGACACACTGAGCCAGGTCACTGTGCAGGCAGCTCTGCT
>PVKH010011178.1:0-17882 GCA_004027955.1 Chaetophractus vellerosus | reverse complement strand
GTCTTAAACCCTGGTACCCATACACACTACCTTACATGAGAGATGCTTGTTATGTGTTTAATTTAATTCAAGATGGAGAGATTATCCTAGATTTTAAGGTTGGGGCTGGTAGAGGTGAGAAATATACTCTCCTGGAGTGCCTCTAGAGGGAGTGTGGCTTTACATACACCTTGATTTCAACCTTGTGAAACAATTTGAATTTTCTGGCTTCCAAAACTGTGAGAATTAATTTTGGTTATTGTAAGTCATCAAATTGCTTTTAATTTGTTCAAGAAGCCACAGAAAACTAATTTAAGCATTAATAATTAATGAATAATGGAGGATAAAAGACATTTTTGAAAGACTTATGAAAATACTATCATTTGTAGAAACAAGTATTTTCTATATATCAAGTTCAGTTCATAGCATTTTATGTGTATTGACTCAGTTTGCCTCACAATGACCCTACAGAAGAGGTACAATTATTATATCCATTTTATATCTGAGAAATCCTTGCCACTGAGAGTTTAAGTAATTTACTTTAGAACACATGGGTAGATAGAATTAGAGATGTAGAAAAATGAATAAAATGATAACTGAGGGGAAAGGGTCATGGGGATTTTACACATTTTTAAAATTAGGAAGGGATACAGATGTGGCTCAAGAGATTGGGCTCTGCTTTACCATATGGAAGGCCCCAAGTTTGACTCCCGGGGGGTCTCCTGGTGAAGGCAAGCTGTCCTGTGCCACGGAGAGCTGGTGCAACAAGATGATACTATAAAGGAGGACACAGAAGAGAGACAATAAGAGACACAGTAGAGCAGGGAGATGAGGTGACTCAAGCAATTGAATGCTTCTCTTCCACACCGGAGGTTGTGGGAACTGTTCCTGTTACCTCTTAAAAGAGAAAGACTAGAAAAAAAGACAAGCAGATGTGGAAAGAACAAGCAGTGAATGGACACAGAGAGCAGACAGGGAGCACAAACAACAAGGGGGGAGAGAAAAAAATTGGGAATAGAAAATTGGGGAATGGCCTTTAATAGGAAAAGAATGACAGAGAGCTATTCTATCTTTTAAAATTTTCTTTTATTTTCCAAAGAAAAGGTAAAATGGAGCAAAAGCCTTGAAATAGGCCTGTAAATGTACAATCAGGAGATGCTGACTGGAAAGGTCTGCCCAGACAGACGATCCAGTAAGTAAGGAGGGCAAGGGACAGACAAGATCTCTAGAGAAGATTTTGAAACTGTGATGGTCAGAATCGTATGTTTATGTCATATTTGGAGGAAAATAGCAGGGGCTAGAGGAAGGAAAGGAGAATAAGGAAGCAAAAGAGGAATGTTTAAATAAAAAAGGCAAAGGGAAGCAGTAGTTGATGCATCAGGATATAAAACTCTGTGATCTGGGCTTTTATTTCCACTTTTGGAGCATGAAAATAGCCATCAGACAGAGCAAGAATTAGTCTACAAGGTGGTAAAAGACATGTAGTCCAGCCAAACCAAAGCCAGGCTGATGGACAGCTAACAGACATTTGAACAAAATTGAAGCCAATTGAGCCTAGATTAGCCAGTCCTCAGGGGACCTACCAGATAACTGTAAATCAAGAGTTACCCCAGCCAAATCAGTGTAGTCTGACCTTATTAACAGACTGCACAGCTAAACAAAAAACTCAACAGCTTAAGGTTTATGCTCTTGGGTTTTGGATGTTATATATTACATGGTAGTAGCAAACAGAAAAATTATCTTCTTTTAAATTGCTATCCATTCTTATGCCACAATATTCTTCCCTGTCCTAATTTATTTTTCTTCCTATCACTTAAAAATGGCATAGTAGACATTTTTCTTTTTACATATACGTGTTCTTTTCTCCTCAACTACGATATTAGAATGGATCTTTGCAACTGACAGAGTAACTGCTCAATTAGTATCTTGAGTGAATGAATGACAAGGATTCAGTGATTTTAAAATGTCTTTCATTACTAGTAGTAAAGAGCAATTATGTATATCAGAGTCTTTGGTGTATTCCCCTCAGGTTTGATGAGATGTTTGGTGAAGCAAAATTTCATCCACCAATGTATTAAAAAAGTAATTTCAGAAATAATACTGGAATGTCTGGAGTATTTATACTGAAATTAATGTGATAATTTAAGTTTATCCAAAGTGTTCAGGTTACAGCAGACTTAAGAACCATGAATTCCATCAGTGCCCAAGAGATGATTCGAGAGAAAATGGGCAATTGATAAAAAAGTTCAGGTGGAAAGTTGTCACATATTTCTAGAGGATAAAACTAAAATATTAGAGAATTGCCTTTGAAAGAATGAGAATGGCTGAAAGAGATGGAGAAAAAAAGGGCTTTACAAAAGGAGGCAGATTTTCAGTTATTCTATGAATATTTGAATATAGATTGTTCTAGTTTGTAAGACTATTGAAATGGTTCAGCTTTCACAATAGGTATTTATTAACTTAGAAGCTTACAATTTTGAGGCTGAGAAAAATGTCTAAATTGATACATTATGAGGAAATGTTTTCTTCCTGAAGACTTCCTGAAGATTTAGACCCACATTGGGGCAGGTATTAACTGAAGTAACCAACTCAAATGGTTTGACCTACAATAGGTTACACCCACAGAATGGATTAACTTTAAGATCATACTTTACTGGGGTCCTTACTGCTCCACACCATCAAATATATTATATTCCTTGTTGCATTATTTTTCTTTTTTACACAAATGGAACATAAAATATTTGGCAATATTGTAAAGAATAAACATTTATATGTGTCACTTAAAATATATGGGAATATGATGCAGTACACTCAGATCCTATAACAATAGAGAAAATATTGAAGTTTTTGTGAGTTTTATGGTTCAACCATTTTATAAGAGAACTTTAAAAATAGGGTGACAACCTCAGGAATATGAAGGTCACTGGAAAATTTTATATCCAAACTAAAATCAACATATATCATTGAATAAGCATCATCCCTTATAAGCATCCTTTAGGAATATGTATATTAAAGGCATTCAAAATTATTAATTGATGGCAAAAATAAATGAAAATAGTTATCCAAAGAAAGAAAGAAGGTAGAGAATCAAATCAAATCATCTTCTGTGACAATGAAAAGATAGGCATGGATGGAAACAGGACTCAAGGAAGGAAGAAGTGAAGGAAGATGACCTTTTATGAGGGAACTTTTGATTATGAAAGATCAAGTATTTAAACTTGGGAAGGACCAGAGTTGGAGGATGATGGGGCAAATATTTAAGGAACAAGGAATCTGGATGGAAAAAATTCAGCATTAAGGAGGCACATTGAAGAGAGACTCAATCCACCCGGGTGAAAATCTTATAGTATCCTTGCTTAGAGAGAAACAGATAGAAATTTATTTGCCATCATTTGTTCTGCCCATGCAAAACTTGGAGGTTTCTATAATACAATGCCTAGAAGATGCAGCTTCTAAGTCAGATGGAGGAAGCAGAGTTCATGTCTGTGTGGGGAGGGAGCAGCTGGTGCTGCAGGACTCACTGCCTTACAACCCTGGGAGGAAGTTTGTGCTTTAGGCTGAAGCACTGTGGGAGGATAGCTGATACCTTGCTGACAGTAATAAACTCCCACATCTTCAGTCTGGAATCTGGTGATTGTGAGAGTGTAATCTGTCCCAGAACCACTGCCACTGAATCGATCAGGGACCCCAGATAGCCGGTTAGATGCACCATAGATGAGCAGTTTAGGAGCCTGTCCTGGTTTCTGCTGGTACCAGTTTAAGTAGCTACTAACACTCTGGCTGGACTTGCACATAAGGGTGATGGTTTCTCCTGGAGATGAAGCCACAGAGCCTGGAGACTGGTTCATCACGATGTCCCCACTGGCACCTGAAACCAGAAAAGAACATAAATCATACAATGAATCACAGATATATAAAATATGTATCTAAATGTAGGTTTTGTTATTTACCATATATAAGCAGATCTCTTTTTTGATGAAATAGTTTATTCACCCTGCATGGTAAAACAATTCTCCAACTTTATAAAGGTATTACTCTTCTAAAAATCTCACCTGAGACCCAGAGCACCAGGAGGACAAGGAGTTGGGGATGTGACATCATCTTGCCCACCTGTCTGTTGCACTCTGGCCCCATCTCCAGGAAAACCACATTAATATAACTCTGAGCAGGCAACCAAGACCCTGAAAAGCCTATGCAAATCATTACAGAGTATAAAGGCAAACGTTCCTGTGCAGTGAGTTATAAAAATAAATAATGGAAGAGATAAAAATATCTTGAGCACAGGAAATGCAATTGTACACCTGCAAAAGGCCCCAAAATCAATTTAAGATGACGATTTTCAGCAAACTTCAGCAAAATTGACAAATTTTAATATTTTTATTACCAATTGTATTTTTTCAAATGACCTGCCACCAACTTGAAAACATGAATTAATTTTGTAGTAGAAAATATTTATCTCTAAGTGTATAATTTCAGAACTTAATTGGATCTTAAAAACATGGTGCCAAAATATATGTGAAATATATACATATCATTGGATCGATGAAGATGTAGTGCACAGATTGTATATCTCTCTGTCTATTCTGAATTTTAAATAGATTTTAAAGATCCTCTTCAACATTCCAAAGGCACCTCCATATATCCAAACCCAAACCTCTATATTGCCCTCAACACAAATTCACTCTCCAGAAATTAGTCACCACATGCTTACAAGCCACACTTAGCCCTTGTCCTTTAAGTCCACCACTTTCTACATTCGCAAAGGAAGTCATTAGCTGACCTAAAGTGTGACACCACCGCCTAGTGGAAAGAAGTAAAAATGCTTCAGCCCCCAAGGTCTGGTAGAGCAGGTTCTTCATTTATTCCTACCCCAAATCAATGATATTTATCGAATTATGTAAATAACAATATTATGAACACTTCTAGGCATAGGCTATTTAATTATGAACAAATAAAACAGATCCCCTGACTTCATAATAGAGTCATTTTACTGGGAGGGGCAGACGATAAATAAATAACATTCCTGCAGCCACTACTAACTTGCTTCTCTGAGGTTTCCAACCCTGTAGCAATGCTGTTACTCAGGAAAAGTAGGAAAATGTGAACCTAGGCTCATTTCATGGCCAAATGTCTGTATAAACAATCCAAGGAAAAGAGAAATTTGGGACAGTTCAACAATTTTATAGATAAAGAATTCTTCCTTTCTCCTGAGTTTAACATTTTTTTCCAAAGAAACTTCCCTAATGTCCCCAAAAAGTATCCTTTCATATAGAGTGTCCTGAGGTATGTATTGGTCCAATTCTATTTAATTATAAGTTGATTTTCTGTAGTTTGTCTCCTTATGAGCCTATTACCTTAGGGAGGGTCCCCTCACCAGGCATTCAGCAATGGTGCTGCACAGATCCACATCATCAGGGAAGGCATTCCTTCTCATTAGCAGTCCACTTTGTTCTTGTTCCACCCCATATTTGGGTTCAGAAGATAACAATATTTTCTTCAGATTTACCCCCTAAACCTATGTTTATTTTTCCTGCTCTTCCATGAATTTACATTTAATATATAGGCATGTTTATGGGACAGTTAGCCACATGCATGAATAGAGGAAGAGAATGATATTCAAAGGTCAGGCCTGATCAGAGGGGAAAATTAATTTGATGAAAGTTGAAGTTTAGGTTAAGGCCTGGAAGAATCCATGGAATACGAGTTAGAATTAACCCTTGTTTTCAGAAGATGTTTTCTATGTTACTTTATAAGCAATAACACTCTGAGGATATAAAATTGTGAAAGCCATTTGCTTTTGAAAACTAGCTCTTCTTTTCACTACTCTGAAATCATATAATGTTTTTAAGAAATTAAATTTTCCAAATGCACCCCAATGCCAAAGATCCAACTGAGGCCCAGTCAATTTCTGATAAATGACAAAAGAAGATATTTTGGTAAGAAGAGTTCTCATAAAGCCTGAAGACTCCTGCCCCCTGGTATACTCAAACTTTCTCTCAGCTGTTGAAGCACTAATTCAGATTCTACTGTGAATTGATTTTACATATATTAAATCTGTTGACTTTAAGATGGGAACTCCATTGGATTATGTTGTCCTGGTCAGAGACAAATAGTTCGGTGAGATTCATAAATAAGTAGGTTTTGAAATGGAAGAATATGTCTGAATTTGGCTGTGGAGTTTGAGGGGGCCATGTGGCAAGGAATGTGGCAAGCTCAAGGAAGCAAGAGCTGACATCCAGCAAGGACATAGCATCTCAACACTACCACATAAGGAACTGATCCTGCCAAACCCCATGAGATAGGAAGAGCACTCCATGCTCTGGAGAGAATGCAGATCTATTGACTCCATTATTTTAGCCTTGTAGGAACCTGAGAAGACAACTGTTCACACTGGACCCAGACTCCTGATCTACAAAATTCTGAGCTAATAAATTGCTAATTACTTAGGAAATGAGAGAAAATTAATATATATATGTATATATGTATGAAAATGAACCTCATGCTAAAAGGGAAATCATAAATCCAGTTATAAAGAAATTATCATCCCATTTAGCTCATGGCTGAATGATGCTGACACCTCTCTCTTCTCAGGCAACTTGGTGTGCTTTATGCCCCTTGTACTTAAAAATAATTTCCTGACATGTGACTGCATCCACCATATCAGGGTGGAATAAAGTGCTATGAAAATACATGTAAAAACAGAACTAGTATTGAAGATGGTCAGGATCTATCCCCTCTTGTTTTACATGGCCATGTTCTCTGACAATTGAAGAAATTCTAGTCAGGGCTTTTGGTAAGAGAGGGCAGTGAAACGGTGACATCCCAAGTCTACCTGAACCACTCTGCTGCCTGCACATTTGCTTAAGATCCTGGAAGGTTTCTGATTCCTAAACGTGGATGACTCCTTATATTAATACATGGGACTAAATAATTGTTTGCATTTTTGTCTTATCTGTGAAAAAAACTCTCTTATTCTTGCATTTCTTTTAGAATTTATAATTCTAGGTGTTTGATTTAATTTTGTATACTTCTGTTGTTCAAATGGCAAAACTTTATAATTCTAAGTGTTTGATTTAATTTTGTATAATTCTGTTGTTCAAATGGCAAAACTTTATCATAATTAATGCTAGTTAAAATCAACTTGGCAAGTATATTTGCTCAAAACAACTCATAATACCCCATGCCCTTACCTGGGAGCACTCAATGCAAGTGTTCCTGTTGCAGACATAAAATCAGGTTGAGTAATGAATAAAGGCTGATTCACATGCATCCAGATCTAATATGGGTTACCAAACAGTTCTACATAATCTATGCAATTCTTGTTTCCATTGTAACTACAGAACCACAGTGAACATGCTCGATTAGTTTGAGCATAAATGAATGAATGCAATGTGTTAGCAAATTGTTATATAAAAGCAAAATTAATCTTTAACCTTGAAAAAATGAGATTTGTTGCCAAAATCATATAATATTGATGTACAGAAGTATACACTATGCTCGTCCCGTATAATGTGAGCACTGCATTCGCAGTGACCATGATATTATTCAGTAAACACCACACAAGCATAGGGCAACAAATTCATAAAAACCAAATAAATGTGGTATCCTGAATTGGATTCTAGAAGAGGAACAGGATAAGAGTAAAAAGTTAGTTAAATCTGAATGAAGTATAGAGTGTATTATCAATATTGGACCAGTGTAAATCTTTTAGTTTGACAAGTGTACCATGAATATTTGAAATGTTAACATTAGGGGGAAGTGGGTGAGGGTGTGTGGAAACTCTCTGGACAATATCTGCAACTTTTCTATAAATTTAAAGTTACCCAAAACTAAAAATTTATTTAATAAAACACATGGAGAAATATCTCCATATAGCTGAGTAAACATTGTATTTGGCCAAGTGAGGCCTGCTAAAGATGAAGTCATGTAAGATAATCCTACTCTAAAGCCAGACCCCATTAAGAGTGACATTAAATTTCTTGCTCCAGACATTCAGCATCTCACTTTGAAAGTGAGAGCTGCACACTGTTTACAAATGTGCTTCTTTGACACCTGATTTCCCTCACCTCATTGGACCCTTTGGCCCAAACAAACCTACATAATAGCAAACTCTTCAACCAGGGTATGTGTCCCACAGGGTGGACACAAAGGTTTTCCCCAGGGGTTCAGGGACAAGAAGTGATTTAATGGAATGTATTTCTAGATCTATGTATTATGCTCCACTTATTTCCTAAAGTGGATTTTCCCAAAAACAGTCAAGTTGTGCTGCTAACACTCCTTTCCCACCTCAATGAGCACAATCACCCTTAACTGCTTTACTAAGATAACTGAGCCACACACTCCTCTTACCATAGGCAATTCCATGGGATCCAAAACTATGAAACAAGAAATGCAGGGATTTTCCACACACCCAAGTGGATCAACATTAAGAAAGTGAATGACTCTAGAAACAGGTAACTGTCCTGTAATACCAAATGTTTCACAATCAGAAACCTGAAGGAAGATCTAATTGAATTGTCAGCCAAAATAATTTGATGAAAAATGAAATCAGTATTGAATTAAACTGTTTTCTAATAGAAGCATCTGAGGTTATTGATGTAAAATAGACATCATTGAAATGACTGCAAAAACGTTCTTCTAATGTAACCAAAAAAAGAAGCCACTTTACTTTTAATTCTTGCACAAGAAAACATGGAATTAAAGATAAGCAAAATTAATTTAGAAGAACCCCCATTTGATCTAAGTGAAATCTCATCTCATGTGTTAGCGATATTGAAATAAACCTTCAGCAGATAAATATGGTAAATTGGTGTTAGGATTAGTGCTATGAAAATAAAACTTTCCCTGAGAAACAGATGATAGGATTCTGTCACTGATGTGTCTTCTGGTTTCAATGTGATAGGCATCATACTATACAGTAAATGTCAACAAAACTTTAGTCCAGTTATACATGTATGTTCTACTTATTGTCAAACAGAAAATCAGTAGGTAAGTTTTCCTTTAGCATTCACTTTTATTTTCTGTGATCTTTTTGCCCAAAAAGTTTCTTGTGAAATAAAACATTAAAATAGTCATGATTTACACCATACATGAAATGACAGAACCACTTTAGCATGACAATTTATCTTGCCCTCTATTGCTTCCATGGCAGGACTCCTGAGTCTCTTCTCTAGCAAATATTTTACATTTGCCCAAGCTATAATTTTCAGTGTTTTTGACTATTCATGCCAAGTTCAACCTGACATCTTTGTGCACCAAGCACAGATTAAGGACAGTTTATCTAAGAGAATAGAGGGACAGGTGCATCAAATATTTCAACCATCATCTTCTGAGATTAGATGGAGTTAGCTTTACCAAGATAAAAAGGAAAAGGACCAGGAAAGCAAAAATGGTTATTGCAGGTCTCTCTCAGATTTAACCACTAGGCAGAAAAAGAATTTTGTTCTGTACACGGGGATCTCTTTACCATTACCTAAGTTTACAGCAGAAGCTAGAAGCAAAAAAATAAACAAAAGATCACTAAAAACATCATGATTTTTTTAAAACCATAGGTATTAATTATCCTTTCCAAGATAATAAAAAATCTGGGTAAATGCTACACTGGAAAGTATACTGCAACAATTCATATAAGTCAGGACATTTTTAGATATTTTTGAAGAGAGAATGTTGAGGAATACATGAAAGAACTCAAGCTCTGAAAGTTTACCAAGTTCACATAATCAACTAAGATCAACTTGGTATCCCAAATTAGCTGCATATCAGAATCAGCTGGCAAACTGGTTGAAAGTGTGAATCTTGAGCCACATGTGGACAAACTAGTCTCAATTCCCAGAATTAAAATTTGAGAATCTGATCTGAGCAAAGTGACCAGATTTATAGACTGGCTGCCCAAGTCTGTCAATAGGCATTTAGAAACTAATGCTGCAACACACAAGATGTCCCAAGGACATCAAGGACAAAAATAAAAAGTTTTTGCCATGAACTCAGGATGATTGAGACAATTAAAGCACAACATGAAAATGATTATAATTATCTTAATGGTAAAGTAATGACATCCTGGCTAAGGATTGAAAAATGACTGTGATTTTGAAATTAAAGATCTATCTCTGATTTATTGTGATGTTGGTAAAAAGCAAGATGGTGCAGAATATTCAAGACAAGAGCAGACAAAAAAAGTTACATCAGAATCTAGAAGATTCTGAGGTGCGAGGATATATTTTTATTATGATAAAGACTCAAGACATAATAGACTGAGAAGAAAACAACCCTTGTAAAGCCTGAAAATTAAGGCCATACTGAAATGTGGTCTAGTTGCCAGACACTGCTCAAGCAATTACATGTCGAGACTCACTGAGCCTCAAACAATCCTTCAAAACCCATAAAATTATTATATCTTTGTTCCAGAGAGTAGTAAAGCTTCAATTCCCAGGGCAAGGAAGTGTCAGAATTAATAAAAAATAAAATTTATACTTTAGGGATCAAGGTAATGTAGAACTTGTAGGCAATTATAGATAATTATAATCACAAAATAGAATGGTTTTTAGAAGGAATATGAAAGAAAGAGATGACTGTCCACCTGTTGTGTATTGCTTTCTTTTTTTAACAAATCAACTTTCTGGATACGTAACAGTAAAGCATAAATACATACAAAGTGTACAAACAATGGCTTTTGATATAAATGATATTTAGTCTGATTTTTGCATACTGATCTTCTATGTTAACACTACTGAAATAGTTTATTAGCTCTAGCTAATAAGAAATATTCGTGACAATTATAGTCCTCATTTATGTAACTGGTCACATCATTGAAGATTGTATTCATCACTAATTTCTTCCACTACCCATTCCATGTTCCCTTCATCCAAAGCAAGCACCTAAGCTGGCCATGGTTCTTTGCCTGATGTGATGACTCAAGCCTTCATTCCTGCAGATTCTGGACCACAGATAGTCCTGCTGGGATTGAGTTGTAGCAGTTTTCCATTGATTTTAATCTTAGGATGTGGTAAATCTAAGAGATGCCCTAGGTCCTCTCCTGTATTCCAGGAAAACTCTTCTTTACCTCCATTGTGTAGATGCAGTATTATTTCCTCTTGATAGCCAGGATCAATCACCTCAGCCAGTACATTAATACCTTTCATTCCCTTTTGAATCAGAGGCATGAAGAGACTAAAGTGGGCAGGTGGCAGTCTTAACTTCCAAATGAATGAAATCATTCTTGTGTTTCCTGGTGGAGGCACCCGTCCTTTATGAACTAAGACCTGGAGACCAGCCGAGCTTAAGATTTCAGGGACAGGAAGCAAAAAATGTCCTAGTGGATCACTAGCGGTAATCATGAGAGATGAAACTCCCATTTCCACCTCTTGATACCTGAACTGGTGAATCCTGGCTATGGGAGAAATAACACCATAGAGTGGATGGTGATTTAGAACAGAAAAAACTCCTTGAAAACATTGCTCCATCCAGGCAAGGTACTGTCACCTAGTTGACAAGGTAATGATCAAAGTATCATTCCACAGAGGTGTAGGAATCCTGTATTTTTTCTGGGTTTATCTCCCATCCTCTCTCATCCAAAAGTTAGGTGATACATTAACAGCTATTATTATAACCCTACTACTCAAAAGAACACTAGGTCTGTAGTAGATTGCAAGTAGTATTTGTCTAATAATATATGAATGAAAAGATAAATAAATAACAGCATCAATTGTCAAGTTTATTTACAAGTAAAACATAATTTTAAGCAATAAACTAATGAGGTACTGTGACATTTTTTGCAATTTCATAAATTAACAGAAGTGAAAAGAGGTTAGTATAACCATAAATATGCTGGGGAAAGAAATTTTGATTAAGTGTAATGCTGCCAAATATGACAAATATTTTTTGGATAAGTGCTCCTAGATGCAAACAAATGAACTGCATTTATACTAAGCAAAAATGAAAGAACTAAATGAATATCATGTGGCTTACATATCTGATCACAAGTTGGGGGAGCATAGAAAATGCATTGGAAGTTACATGGCATAACACAGTCTAGGACATCACAAAAAGAGAAAGATGTGATCCCACTCCTACCACAGATGGACAGTGGACAATCCTGATGTCACAATCATTGCTGGATTGCTGGACGCCAGTCATAAGACATCGGAGGTTGAAGGCATCTACTGATGCAATCATGGGAGATGAATCAGTCTGAAAAATTATAGATCTAGAGATGCATGTTATAAAAATTTCTACATGTTTTTATTTCCAAATTGTCTAAATCTAGCATGTGTGCAAAGGGTGCTACAATATACTGATTTCCAAATTTTTGTTCTTAGAGAATCCAAGACAATACGTGTCCTCTTCCCTCATTTTTGAAATATAAGTAAGAAGAGACCAGCTTACAAGATTTTCAATCCCAAATCCTGTATTCTAAGAATTTGACCTTCATCTTCATTGACTCATTGCAGGAACATCCTTCAGCCAACACTGGAGCAGCACTGCGGATCTGAGCCTCACAAATGGAGCTTTCTGTCTGGGGCTTGTGGCGAGGCAACATCAAACAAATTAGAAGCTGAAAAACACCCAGGATCCTTTTCTTCTGTGTTCTTATAATAGATTTTTACTAACCTGAAGTTTTCCTAATATATGATCCTCCTTTTCAGGTAGATCCAAGATCTAAAATGGGATATGACATAAATGCTACAAACAACACAAGTCTCTCTACATAATTCAGAGAATATTTTTGCATGATTATTTTTCCTATGGATAAGTTGGACAACATCTCTGGATCAGCCCCCTGTCATTTCTTCACAACATTAAGACTAATCAAATCATTCCTTCTCAGTTGAGCTTTCCATGACTTTCCATGCCCCCAATTTGCACTCCTCCATGTTCCCTGTTTTTGATCATGTGCCTTTACAGCTTTTCCTGCAAAGAAGTACAGGCCATTTGCTTTCCTCTTGAATGTCCTGTGAATTGCATTGATCCATACAATGCAGCCATAGAACATTGCTCTGATTCTAGGTTTTCAAGAAACAAAGAAAAGCTGCAAAATAATGTAACCATCCCAGCTCCTTAGGCTCCTCCTCCACTGTGTTTCAGCTGAGAGAAGATGTGCAAACTTAAAGATCATATTTTTCCTCCAAAATGATCATCCTGTTCAGATATAAAATCCAACACATTAAAATAGGATATGAAATAAATGGTGTGATCACCTGTAAAGGTAAATGCAAACCTAAGAGAAAAAAAGAAAATTTGACTTTACCTTCATGCAAGAAGGTAGAGGCCTTTCCCATCATCCCCTTCCTGAAATTGCTTGATTGTAAATTGCTTTTCTGTCCTTTTCAGAGTTATGTGCATTTTTTGAAAGGTAATTAAGGGATTGATGTCCTGATCTGTTTTCTTTCATTAGGCACTGCCTATGTTCTTGAGAGATTCTTACCACTCTATTTGAGAATGTAGCAGGACTCACCAGTATGGGAGTTTAATATTATTTTGTTTACTTTGTGAGTCATCACTGACTAAGATGACAACCTATGACAAGATGAACACATAAAAGGCCTCAGTATTAATGTGTAACTATGAACCTTCTTCTTGAGAAATGGAAACTTAAGGGTTACCATATGTAATGATTTGAAAGTTTTATCTAATTATGAATCCCCAAAATAGAAATTGAACCATGCTTGTAAACTGATCTGTTCATCTGGGCATGATTGGTTTATGATTAGGGTGTTAACTGGGCCATGTCAGGAGGGCATTGAGCCCCACCCCTCAGTGGGTGTGGTCTCAAGGATAAAGGAAAGGAAGCAGATTTGAGAAGCAGATTTGAGAAGCAGTTCTGATGTTGGAGAGGACTCCCCAGAAGAAGACAAGTGAGCCATCCACCCAATTGTCTACAGCTGGCCTTGTGGAGAGACGCAAAAGCATAGAGAGCTGAACTTGTGGAGGAAACAGAAGCTAAGCCCTGAGAGAAATGCAGTCATGGGAACAGAGGAACCCAGAAGCCTGAACACTGGAGACATCAGCAGCCATCTTGCTCCAACATATGGACTTTGGTGAGGGAAGAAACTTATGCTTTGTGGCCTGGTAACTGTAAGTTCTACCCCAAATAAATACCCTTTATAAAGACCAACCAATTATTGGTACATTGTGAAGCATCCCTTTGGCAGAAAAATTCAGAATTCATATTGAGGAGTGGGGAAGTGCTTTATGCAATTACCAAAATGTTGGAGGGGCCGGCCATATAGTCCAGTGGATAGGGTGCTGGTATACCACATGGGAGGCCCCAGGTTTGGTTCCCGGGGACCTCTCCTAGCGGGCAGACCACCTTGAGAATGGCAAGCTGCCATGGGTGGGCCAGAGCCACCATGGGCAAGGCAAAAAGCTGCCACAGACAGGGCAAAGCCGCCATGGACAGGGCAGGTCGCCCGCGAATGGAGCTCAGCTAGCCACCTGCGAACTGAAGCAGAGCCACCATGAAAGGAAGCAGAAACTGCCCACAAGCATGGAAAGCCACGCCTGCACAGTGACCGGCCTCGGCGCATCGCCGCAATGGGGGGGGAGGGGAGATATGTAATAAAATAAAATAAATCTTTAAAAAAATAAAAATAAAAAAACAAAATGCTGGAACATTTTTATAAATGGATAAGTGGTATTTTTTGGAGGAATTGTGAAATGCTTGTTGGAAAAGGCCTAGATCACTTTAAAGAGACTGTTGATAGTAATATGGACACTAAAGATACTTTTCATGATGCCTTAGAAGAAAATGAAGAAACTATTATTGGAAACTGGGGGAAAGGCAATCCATGTTTTAATCTTGCAGAGAACTTAGCAAGATTAATTCCTGGTGTTATAGGGAAGACAGAATTTGAAAATGGTGAACCTGAGCATTTAGCTGAGGTACTTTCCAAAGTAAACCCAGAGAATGTGGCTTGGCTTCTCCTTGTTGCTTATAGCAAAATGCTAGATGGAAGAAATACACTAAGGACTGAACTTTTGGGCACAAAGAAAACAGAAACTGATTCCAGAACTTCCAAGTTTCTGGAAATCAAGTATCCAAATCAAAGTGCCCCATTTGAAGATTTAGCTAAACCTAGAAATTGTAAATCAGAATTGAAGATGCAGTTACCTAGGAAAGACTTGTAGAAAGTCTTACTGTCTCATGGCTTGGACCCCTGCTTCCTGCATGCTAAACCAACAAAGTTTTTGAGAGAGCTGTATGAACAAAACCACTGTTCACTTGGACTGAAAAGGCCATGGAAAGGAGACATTGAAGGAGAAAAAGTTTTAAGGAGAAAACCATGGAAGCTGAGATCTGGAATTAAGACATCACCTTGGGCCAAGAGAAGAACCCCACCCATGTTTCCAGAGAGGGTGAGTTTGCCTGGGAGGTTGAAGATGGAGGATGCCTCCACCCAACATTCTGGGAGAGTTTTGCCTCCCCAGGGTACAGGGAGGGTGAGTTTGCCCCAGCAATTAAATAGGGTGGATGCCCCCACCCAATGTTCTGGGAGAATTTTGCCACTCCAGGGTACAGGGAGGGTGGAGGACATTCCTCAAAGATTAGGATGGTTAAGGTCAGCATCCCATAGGTCTGAGAGAGGTGCTCCTGTCCCCCATGGATTAGGGAAGGCCAAGTGGTCAACTCATTGCCCTGAGAGGTTTGAGCCTGTGTGCCAAAGGTTAGAGAAGGCCAGGTGGTCAACTCATTGCTCTGAAAGAGTTGAGCTTGTATGCCAATGCTTAGGGGGAATGTTGTCTTCACCTCACTCTACTAGGGGTGCTAAGGCTCTAACCTAAAATTTGGGTAAGGTGGGGCAATCACCCCAACCCTCTTGGAGGGTGAGGTCTGGAGCATGGTCAACACCCAGATGCTTGATGAGGGTGGAACCAAGAAAATCACAGTTGGGCAAGCCTGCAGAAAGGGTGGATTCCCATGTGGCCCCAAGGAGCATAAACCATCATCTTAAAAAGGACTCTCAGACTTTGAAATGGAATGGAGGAATCCCTGCAGTTTTGCTGAACTGTAGAGGCTCCATGACTCATGTTTAACATCTCAGTTTCTCCTTATAATAATTTAATTTTGTATTCTTTGTCTTTCTTTTTGTGTATTGGAAGCAGTTAAATTGTTTTGTAAGTTTCAGAGTTCTACAGCTAGAAGGGATTTTGCCTGAAGAAAAACTGTATTTCTTTCAACTGATTATGATATGATTTTCACTTACAATTGTTATTGATTTAAGGTGTTTTGAATATTGTAATATATTTTTGGAATTCAGAGGGTGGAGTGTAATGGTGTGACAGTTCTATGCAATTATGAATTCCAAAATTATAAATTGAATCATGCTTGTAAACTGATCTGTTCATGTGGGCATGGTTGTTTTATGATTAGGGTGTTAACTGGGCCATGTCAGGAAGGAATTGAGTCTGCCCCTTGGTGGGTGTGGTCTCAAGTATAAAGGCAAGGCAGCAGATTTGAGAAGTAGATTTGAGAAGCAGTTCTGATGTTGGAGAGGAGTGATCCAGGAGAAGACAAGTGAGCTGTTCACCCGATAGTCTACAGCTGGCCTTGTGGAGAGATGCAAAAGCATAGAGAGCATCATGTTCTACAGCTGAACTTGTGGAGGAAACAGAAGCTAAGCCTGGAGAAAATGCAGCCCTGGGGACAGTGGAACCCAGAAGCCTGAACACTGGAGACATCGGCAACTGTCTTGCTCCAACATGTGGACTTTGGTGAGGGAAGAAATTTATGCTTTGTGGCCTGGTAACTGAAAGCTTCTACCCCAAATAAATACCTTTTATAAAGACCAACCAATTATTGGTACATTACAAAGCACCCTTTTGGCTGACTAATACACCGTATTATGCAAGGGGAATGGGAGAGAAGAGTAGGTGGAACATAGGACTTATTTAGATCCCTGGAATTCTTCTCCATTCTTTTTCAATGATATACACAGACCATTATATATTTTGTCTAAACCTATAAAATAGTACATTGCAAAGTCTAAACCATACTTCAAACCACTGATCATGGTTAGTAGCAATTTTCAATATTTGTTCATCAATTTTAACAAATGGACCGTGCTCACGTAAGATGTTATTATAGGGGATAGTGTGAAAAGATGGGGTGTGGGGGATATGAGAATCCCCTATATTTTCTATGTGACCTTCATGGAACCTAAAGCTTCCCTGAAAATAAAGTGTAAAAAGAAGACACTGGAGAAACATACAGAAGAATTTGTAAATACACATAAAAGATAATAGATCTTATAGTGATGAAAGATACAATTGAAAACAAAATTGGCCTTATTTGGGGGGATGTCTTGGATTACAGAAAATTTACATCTATGGGAGCAAAGGATCACTGGTACAGGGTGTCAATGGTGATGGGATTTGTGGGCAAGGACAGACCTGGGTAATGCCTCTATGGATTACGAATATGCTTTTGTTGTCATGGGTGTTATCTCAGTAAGTGGAGACCCTCACAGTAACTAACAATAATTAAATCTCATGCTGGGGAGTCCTGCTACATTCTCTAATAGAATTGCAAGAATCTCAAGAATGCATAGACAGTGCCTGGCAGAAGAGGAGAGAACAATGCACCAAGCCCATGATATTAATGCCTAGATATATGAACCTTATTCTTATAAAATTTAAAATTAGGCAAGTAATATACATTGCCTAAGAATTACCACCTGAAAACCTCCTTGTTACTTTATGTGGCCTTTCTATAAGCCAAATTTTTAATATAACCTCAGTGCCTACTCCCAGCATGGGAAATGACTCCCAAGAATAAGCCTACCTGGCCATATAATGAAGCATTTGGAAAAAGACCTTGACCAAAATGGGGAAATAGCAACTGTTCCATCCATCTTTCCCACAGGTTCTAAGACCCCTCTCTATCAGAAACAGAGTGGGCATCACCATTC